>BMAO01024369.1:0-81122 GCA_019973975.1 Trichonephila clavata | reverse complement strand
TTAGAAAATAGATGTTTACGAATCTTTTGCATTTCTTTGATGGTACATGCATGCTACCATTTGTGGACAAATAAATAATATTTATTTCTGAGCCGAATACATTAATAAATAAACAGGTACACTAAGTAACTATTCAATATTTATAAAAAAAACATACGTTGTGCTAAATTAGAACATGTTTTATATAACACATAATTCATTGCATTTTGCTTCGACTATTTATTTATTGAATACATATTTTAACCTTAAAATTACGTAAAAATTGCTTATATATATCTCTATATCTAAAAAAATCTAAAAATCTATATTTTCAAAATATATATCTTTATATTCTCTCTATGCATATGAGATTTATATCTAAGAAACTGAAAAAAAGCACCTGAAAATTCTACTGCTGGTCAAAGATCGAAAAACTGTAAGAATGATATTTTTTAAGGAAATGCATCAGATCTTATTTCTCTATTTTATGAATTCCAGCGAATCCTGATATTTTTCGATAAAAATGTACTGAGTTCATTTTAAAGATTTTTATAGGTGAAAGAAATCCACGAAGAAAAAAAAGAACATTTTATTTTTGCACCTGATCGTTTCGAAATCTTTATTGTGAAAAATAACGTTGAACATTAGTGAATGGTTAAAAGCTCTCTACAATTCACAGTATTCAAAAATTAGCTGTTCAAAGAATAACTTCATAAAATGTGGTTTTGTATTAAATATTTATTTGTAAAAGTCATTTAGTAAGATAATGACAATTTTTGAAAATGTTTGGACTTAAATTACAGTATAAATGTAAGCTTTAGTGGTTACTTGCGGCATAACTAATTGTATATTTCAAATTATAAATCTTCGCCTAGTGTAAAGCGACAACATTACCGGACTATAGTTTCTTAATATCTCTGCTCAAAAACTATTTTCTTTCATTATCGTAAAAAAGACGAACTGGAACTTGTCTTTTGACAAATTTGTATCATACTAGTAATTTACAGTTGTTATTATATATTAGACTGATTCTGAGCGGTGCTTTCTTGCGTCCTCCTTTATTACTGCCTTGTTAAAATGTGGCCTCAGAGTCAAAAAGGTTCCCCTCCTTTTTTTTTTGTCTTTTCATGTTGAAGTCTTAATTGTTGTTGTTGTCGTGTCCTTCCCGAAGGGAAAGAATGAAAGTTGCCAGGGCCTGTGAGACAGGTTGGATTTCTTAACGATAGATGGCGAAACCACCTATCTCCACCTCCACAATTTAGGCATGGAACTAGAAGGAAGGGAAATATTCTCCAGTACCCTGCACTCGTGGTTTCTTCTGCGACCACCCATAAGACTTTCAGACCCTCTGATTTAACGAGCACGTACTCCGTGTGTACTCGGTGCTATTTGGTAGCATTGGGCATTGAACCCAGGCTCTTCGGTCTGGAGTCCATGCTCCAAATTGTTCAAATTTGCTCGCAATGCAAACAAGTTCACAAACAAAAATTACATGAAAATAACTGATTATACTTGTATACAGGGTTTTAGCTTGAAAAATCATAAACATGATTTGTCAGAACAAAAAATTCATATACCTTAAATTTGCTCTTTTGTCAAATAAGTTTGGAAATAATAACTTCTCCGTGCTCGTTTTGCTGAATAGTAACTCTAAATTAAGCATCCAGTTTGGCTAGGTTAAGTTGAATTGGGTTTACTCGGTATCAATCGTGCTCCAGTCTCTCTCGCTTAGTTTTTAAAAAAATTTAAATGTGGTTTTTTTTCTGTTTAAAGGGGTGTACAAATAATTATACTCTCTATTCCAAGAAGAAACGAAACTTTGGACCTAATTTTTGAGAAAGTGGAAAGTGCATTTAAGCACAAAAATGCGCCAAAGGAATTAAAATCTGAAATTTCAATGAAGTTAATTGGCGAGAAAGCTGCCAATATTTTGGTTTATATTAGTGATAACAGCTTAGAGATTACGAGAAAAAAGATGACATCGTTATGTAAGTTATATAAACATACATATAAAAACAATCTACAAAATAATTTACATATCAATATGTTAGATCAATTAGCATTTAAATCTTAGATATTCATATATAAATATCTAATAATGCGTTGAAGGCCGTGGGCAACCTAGTGGTTAGAGCATCGGACTCCAGACTGGAAAACCTGTGTTCGATACCCGATGCCACAAAATTCCCCCGAGTATACACGAAGTACGTGCTCGTTAATAAGTGGGTCCGAATGGTGTCGCCATCTATCGTGTTGTACCGAGAACAATCGTACTGTCACCTCCATGGGGCTTAAAGCTTAGGCTAACATCAGGCGTAAAATTCTATCCTTAACCGCGATGAATTTCGTACACCTTGATCTGATGTTACTGTAGATCAGGTGGCATAAGCAACAATAAGAAGCCGTAATTATTTAAACATTGTAATTTAAAGAAAATTGATTTTTTCAATTAAATCCACCGCTAAATAGGCACACAAAGAAAACTACTAGATGTACGCATGTGGAAATGGCGTACAAAACATGTACATGGCGAACAAGACAAGGATGTACGCAGTACATCCGAACAATTGCCTCGAACTCTTGCCCAGAATAAATTTTAAGTTTTCACTTTTATGGTGTGGTCTAAGCCCACCCATTTTTTTTTTGCCATATTCCAAAGATTTCTATAATTTACATAGAATGTAAATAGATTGAAAAAGATCAAACTCAGAAAATTATTTTAATTTTAATACTAGTATAAATATAATTTACATAAAAAATGTGTTGGTTAGAAATAAAATTAAATATGACTTTTAACTTGAAAATTAATTAGCACATAATATGCGCCACACAAAACAATTTTTCACATCTGCGCATCAAAGAGTTACTCTTCTATATCTATGTCTTACTTTCTTTATATATGCCCCTTTTTAAAACTCAGTAAATATAAAAATAATTATAGAAAACTGACGAAATTCGTTATTAGAATAATGAAAAATTTGAACGAAAGAAGTAAAAAAGAAATAAAACGAAAAATGAGTGTACTAAACTTTTACTGCATTGATGAAAATTGAAGATCATGTCTCATTCTTCTTAGCCAACGGAAACTTCGAGTATGTTTAAAAAGAATTTCAATCAATTTATTGCATGATACTGAGCTATTGGGAAATTTATAAAGAAAGTTGATTACTGTTGTTTTACGGGATGGATAAAGCGGAAAAGTTTTCTAAATAATGAGCTACTTGGTGATGGCGTCGACATAAAATTTATTTCTATTTCTTGGAAGATCATTTATTACGGATACCTTAGGTATAACTCAAAAATGCCGTGTACCAGCCTACTTGAAAAATAAGTATTGATTCCCCGGCTGAAGAAGATTTTTCTATTAAAATATCAATCCGAGTTCATTATGGCCTCTTCTTTGGAATTATTGTTAGTAAAAAGTTCCATTTCCATTAGTACCACAGACATGAAACAAAAAAAAATACTTCAGGGTACGAAAAATAAATAAAAACATGTAGAAACTTTTTCCTTTAGATTTAGAATAATTTTTCTTCGTATTTATAGCTCTCCACTTACTCGAATCTGTTCTTGAAAGTATGTATATTGTTTTGGATTGAAGACAATGCATTATATAGATATGTTTGTGTATGTATGTATGGTACTTATGTATCAAATCGTCGATAAATTGAATGGCATGAAAGAATCAAAAAACATCCGCTAAATATTGTCAGCGTTGCTGTACATGCGAGAGAATAAATTTCCGCCTTGCCTCTTCCGTCAAATAAATTGGCTAAGATTTAAAAGAATTTAATATTGCATTTCTTTTTAAAAAAGCAATAGTTAATTTAACAAGTTTTTTGGTACGCATTTACTCAAAACTTACTTACGTTTATTTCTAGTAATATGCCTAACTGAACTAACAATGCCTAATTTATATATATATATACAAATGGAGGACAAAATAATACGAAAACCTATGAAAAAAATATGATTAACTTCACACCTACAGTACAGCCCAGCCACCTGCAACAGAATTCTGCCGTGAGGTGGAAGGTATCAGTCTCTAAAGAGCAATCATCTGCGTTGCATGCGTCTATCGAACAGTCTGTTATAAGTTGAAATGTCAGACCTGTCAGAGTTCCAAAAATGAATGATCTTTGGAGAGCGTTTAAGTGGAGCATCGGTTACGGAAGCAGCAAACTTTTTTGGGGTTTGCAAGGAGTACGACACCAGTCGTTAAGAAAGCGTACACGAAAGAGGGTAAGACGACGTCTTCAAACCACAACAGTAGCCGAAAGTCAAAGCTTGCTGATAGGGATAGACGAGTCTTGAAGCGCATAGTAGATCGAAAGCACGAGCAATCTTTATCCGAGATAACATTTGAAATAAACCGTCATTTTTAGGACCCCATTTCAACAAAAATTGTCAAAAAGGAACTTCATGTTGTTGAGATTTATGGCAGAGTGGCAATTCGTAAGCCCTTGAGGACATCAACTAATTGCTTTCAAGCGACGCCAGTGGTGCAGAGATCACAAAAAGACTGGTCCCTATATCAGTGGCAACAGGTAATATAATCAGATGAATCGTCATTCACTCTATTTCAGATGACCGGATGCGTTTATATCGGGAGAAAACCCAGAGAAGCGTTTAATCCTGAATGCCTCTTACCAACTGTGAAGTATGGGGTTGGCTCCATTATGGTATGGGCTGCGATATCTTGGCGTGGTCTTGGACCATTTGTTATTTTGCATAGGAAAATCAAATTTCAATCACTATTTAAGCATTCTAGGGGATCATGTCCATCCTTTTGTCCAAACTGTATTCCCTGAAGAATGACCGCTTTTTCACGACGACAACGCCCCTGTCCAAACTGCAGGGTGCGTTCAAGCGAGTTAAAAAGAGCATGACGATGAAGTTGAACATCTTGCCTGGCCCCCTCAGTCTCCAGACTTGAATATTATTGAACTTTTATGGAAGTATTTGGAGTCGAAACTTCGTTCCCGATTTCCACCTCAATCCAGTCTTTCGGAATTAGAAACCGTTCTGCAGGAGAAATGGCTTAACATTCCTTTAAATATTGCCCATGACCATTATGTATCTATCCCCCGTCTCATTGAATCTGCACTTCAGTCAAAGGGTGATCCAGCTCCCTATTAATAAAGATTTCCCATTATTTCACAGGTGTTCGTATTATTTTGTCCTCCATCTGTATATATATATATATATATATATAGTAAAATAAAATAATAAGTGATAAAGTTGTATTACCTACAAGGCCAAAAAAAGAAAGAAATTGGAATCCAAGAAACATAACATTTATAGACACAAAAGTCTTTGGACTAAAATGGAGATTTATTATGATTTCTAAAGCTGCCCTCTGAATCAGGCTAGCGTTTTAGGGTTAAGCTGCTTTATGGTGCCACCTTCCCCGTACAGCAGAGATTTTTGACATAATAGAAAAACAGATGTTGAAAAATTAGGCATATTTCTGTCACACACGGATGAAATACCAGACAATAAAATAAAATGAAATAATCAACTCTGTACAATAAGGTTTCTCTCATAGAGAAGAATATTAAGAAAAAATTTTTAAAGGAAAAACTAGGATAGAAACTTACATGAAAAAATACTAATCATAAGAATATAATGTAGTCAAAGCATCTTAGTCAGAAAATACGAGCTAAATAACGCATTAAAATTGAAGTTTTAACTCATAAAAGCAAAAATTAGTGGCGCCACCTAGATAGCTTTTTTGTAATTAAAATAAGCATACGTTATCTTAACAAAATTAATAATCTAAATTGAAAAAAAAGAATTAATGTAACTTAGAATTTTTTTTAAATTAATTTACTTGGATAGTGGTATTCCAAGCAATTATTGAAGAATTTTTTATAATTAACTTATTTTAATATATTATCAGTAACTAATTCATTGTTTCTTTTTATAAAATTTAAGATAATATCTCTAAATATAGATAGGTATAGGTTACTACACCAGAATGGCCATTTATAATGTTAAAACCAAAAGAGTCTCTTTAATCAAAAATATTACTCATTAGCAAATAATTCTTAACGTTTAATTGACGGTCCAAAATGTTTGCTGACTCATTATTGTATTTAGTTTTTAATAATTTCAAATATTTTGGATAATAAATAAAGCTAGGAACAAAATCTTCTAAAAATAATTAGGTCATCTATGTATCTAAAATTGTAACAAGATTGGTAACTAATAATATCATTTTCTTAAAAGGGCAAATAAATTTTGGCTAAACAGTTACTAGGAGGCCCACCTTGTGGTAGACCTGAAATTGGATTATAATAAGGGTTATTATGAAAAATATAAGTTTCATTTAATACCAATTGAATAATAGAAAGATATTTATCATATTTTATTAATTTAGTCAAAGAATATTTGTTATAGGCTATTTTAAGAATCATAAACATGTCTCATATATATTGAATATACACCTATATATATTCAAAATATTACTGACTTTCCTGCCTACAAAATATTCTCCCAAATTTTTAAGTATTTGCTTAAGGCAAAGTTAATTTAAATTATCTGATTGGTTTGGATAAATAAAATTTAAAAAATCATGTTAACTGTAAGATAGAATATTGATCATAATTATATGAAGACCATATTGAATGGCTGAACTAAACGCGAAACACATTTTCAGTCTGAAAAGTGTTTAAATTTTTATGAAAATGTACAGCATTGTTATTCATATGTGTGTTCATAATACCACATTTTTAAAATTTAGAACTATTCAATTAATATTATTTTTTTATCATTTATAGACGTAAAGGCAGAGATAAATTTTGTAACTAATTTTATACCAGTAAAAACTGGATCAACTCAGATGAAAGTGAAGAGTATGATACACAATATTTTGCATTCTTTATAGGACTGCGAAGACAGAAAAAATAAATCTTTCAATTATTTAATCTGAAAAATTTTTCCAAATTTTCATCCTATTCTTTCATATTAAACGAATACAGACTTAACACAGCTCTCTTTAAAAATATGATGGAATGATTTGCTGTTATAAAAGTGTATTATCCTTTTAATAACTATAAAAATACGCATATAATTTGCATAAATATATCATACAAAAAACACATCCCCTACAGTGAAAAATGTGAAATATTTTTCTACAAACAATTTTCTAAAATGTTCCACCCAAAAATCCCATTTTTATCAATTACAATCCCTCCTTATTTCTTCTAGAAAATATTCTCTTTCCGTTCTTCTGAATAAAAAGAAAAATAAGTCAATCCATGTATTCTTGTTAAAAAAAAAAAAAGCCACATTCCACTAGATAAAAAAGAACTTCCAAATTCCCTCATATATATCCCACAGGTATGGCTCTAACAACCCTATCACCATTCCTAGCCGAAGTGCTGCCATAAATACAAAACTAATACGTATTTCCTCTCGACAGCATAGTGTGTGCGATAGACCCCTCGAACCACAATCTGCCCTTAGTTTGTCTCGTTAGGACACTTATTTGTCGAAATCAGTGACGGTTACAGCCACGATAAAAAGAATCAACCGAAATAAATCGACATTTCTGTATATTTCAGACTACAAAACATTTCTCCTTTTCAGGTACATTATCTGCGGTCGATGTGTTCGATTTGCAGTGGGAGTGATACTGGATGTGTAACAGTTGTTGGGAACACGCATTTTGAAAGGAGGTTTGCAGTTGTGCATCAATTTAATGATGTAAAAGGAAGAAAGCCTTCGATTCTGTGTCGTTTGAGAGGGTTTCAGGGGTGCTAACTTTGTCTCGAGTGCTAAAACTATTAACATCTTTCAAATAGATATAATTCTTTGCAGTTAAAATTAAATAATTCGATACTCTTTACACATATTTTATAAGGAAATCGAGTTTCAAAAATGTTTAAAATATATAGTCATAATTTTAAAAATTATAAGCATATCAAAATTAAAAACATTTATGTAAGAAATATTAAGTACATTTTACGTCACCCATCTTAATTTCTAAAATAGCAGCCTTTGATATACAAAGCTTTATAGAATTATAAAATGTATCATACCCTATTTAAATCCTACATAAGTTTAGTATTATATATATTTTCATTTCCAAAAATTTGAAAAATATTGAAAATTAAAAAAAAAGTTTAAAAAAAGAGTTTTTTTTTATTTTTAAAAAATATGTATATATATTATTCTATTTATATAAAATTACTCGAGTAATAAGGATAAATTTAACTTTATAATTCAATTATTTGCTAATAGTTAAAGCTACCTTTTTGGAAAATATCA
This sequence comes from Trichonephila clavata, assembly GCA_019973975.1. Classification (NCBI taxonomy): domain Eukaryota; kingdom Metazoa; phylum Arthropoda; class Arachnida; order Araneae; family Nephilidae; genus Trichonephila; species Trichonephila clavata. The sequence continues at coordinate 72,869 of BMAO01024369.1, read as the reverse complement.
TGCGCAATGTAAAAATTAATACTTCTCCCAAAAATGTTTATTTTTACACATAATTATAATTTTTTAAAAATTATGATTATATTTGAAACATTTTACACTTTTTTGAAACCCTGTTCCTTTATGTGAATGTGTAAAATAATCGAATTATTTCATTTTAACCTGAAAGAAATGTATCCAATCGAAAATTGCTTATATTTTCAGCCCTCAAGACGAAATTAACACCCCTGAGATGTTTGAAATAAAACAATCGAAACGAATCAAATTGCATGGAGTGTACTATTTTTAATATATCAATAGTTCTAATAAAATTTTCATATTTATATATATTTCTTCAAAAATGTAATTCTGTTTCGTTGTTATTATTAACCTGATGATTTAGTCTGAAATATATTTCAATATATTTAATGATTAAATCAGATCCTTATATTATCTGCTTCTTTCTGTGTCTGAGAAAATTTAATTTTGAGTCAAATAAAGGGTTAATTACGAGTTTAATTTCTGTTTTTTCATCTTTTTTTTTTTTGGTAGGAGAAAGTTGTTTTTCATACAACTTATTACTTCTTCAATTTTTTTTTCAGAAGGAAAAAAATGGAAAATACAGTTGGATTTACTTTTAACGAAGTCGCTAAATCTGAAAAAATAGTTCATTATGTGGGAAATCCTTAAATATAGGTTCCTATTTTAATATACCTTAAAAATCACACATAAAACAAATTTTAATTCATTTAATGCATATATATCAACTATAAAGTAATTACTCACACTTCTTTTGTAAGTTAATATCTGTTTATTTAATACATCTTAACTATTAAAAAGATATCTGCAAGGAAAACATGAAAAAAAAATATTCCCGACAAAAACATTATAGTTTTAACCATAAAAAATAATTTTATACTAAAATTGATTAATATTTTAATGGCATTTTCTAATTTTAAGCCAACAAGTATTATTTTATAACCAGTAATTTTAAGCATACACTACCGCATACCTCCTTACATTTACTCGAAATTACTGATAAAATCTGTTAATAGTGAGTTTTCTGTTTGAAAAAATTACGGTAATTGTGTACTGCTCTACATGAATTCAGCACCTGGTAAAACCAGTTCAAGGTCATTGATCACCATAAAATGCGTTAAAAAAAAGAATAATTTAAAATGTCCAGAGATATTTTAAAAATAGGGGAAAAATTGAATATATATCACAAGAGAATAAAAAATAAATTCGTAATACAGAAAAAGCACTTCGCTATTTAGAGGTTATTTTACAAAGAAAATAGTTCAACGTTCTTGTGGCTCTAGGAAAAAGTTCGTAAAATAGAGAAATTCACAAAATAAAGGTTCGCAAAATGGAGTTCCGACTGTATAATAGTGTTAATTCCTTTTCACCACGATTATTCTGTCAAATGAATCTCAACCAATTGAATGAATTTAGATATTTTCACACAAAATAGCATAAATTTCTTTAATTATTTTCTTTTCTTCTGAGCAGTTAAGATTCTTACTGGCCATAGTGTAGTTACTCAAAAGCGATTTTAATTCAAATAAAATAAGCTCCGGAAAGCGGAATAAAATGTACCTTGAAATTCAATAAATAAATATATTTTAAATAGAAAAAAATGCATTCCTAAAACTGCACATTCTTTGATTTTACTCATAAAAAAGTCAGTGTCAAAAAATGTTTTCCTGGTTATTTTGAAAAATAATCATTTCGCAAATTACAAAAATTTACAGTAATTAAAATGATACATTGACATGATCGTTTCAAAACGTCAATATGCTCATACTTCTGTTTAAATACTTCAAAATAAACTGTTTAAATTGCTATGTCGAGTTTACTTAATATTGCTCATTAACATGTATTCTGTCGGTTTATTACTGAGGTCATCGTGGTTTAGGCAATAAGCATATGTTAAAAAAAAACTGTCACTACAATTAATATTAACGAAGGAAAAATCATTTTAACCAGTTGTGACTGACGAGTATATTCGTATATCCATCTTATAAAAGTTGCAAGGTCGTGTGCAAGACGTATATACTCGTCATGTGTGATACGTAGTTACCATTAATTATTTAAATTGTAATTTTTGAGAAAAATAAAACGTATTCTCAAATTTCTAAATGTTTAGAATATTTTGAGGCCAGACCGGAGTAAAACAATTAAATAAAAAATATGAAAAACTTAAGATGAGCTCACGTGTTTCCGTATGCACCGGCTGAAACAGCATATAAGTTCACATAAAGAATGTATTTATGTATGATGATAATATGTTTTACATATTAGCCTAAGAGGAGCAATGCAAAAATAAAATCGGAAAATTGATTTACAATAGGGTTCCTTCAGGTATGGTCACCCATGGGTATGTGTATATAAGCCACAAATATGTATGTAATATATGTTTTGGCCTTATAAATAATTATTAGAAATAAAATTGTGGATTTTATAAAATAAACACATTTTTTATCCATTATCTTAACAGCGTCATTTACTCTGTGACTGACACGTATACGCGTCATCGTTCGATTTTCGTGACACACATAGTTGTGCGCTCTCAAACGAAGGGCGTGACCGCGGTAACCTAGTGGTCAAGGTATCGGATCGGGGCTAGCACGTCACGAGTTCGAGCCCAGTACCACTAAAGACCCGCCGCGTAGAGGCGTGAGGCACGTTAAATCTGTCGAGAGCTCAAACGTCCTCCCGTTGGTGTGGTATGGTTGTTAGAGGGGAGGTGACAGCTCAGGTGTCATCTGCGTCACTTGACCATGGTTCAAAATTACGCCGTCCGTCATCAAAAGCCTTTGTGTAGCTGAACAGTGCGACGTTTATATTCCCTCACTCACTCACTCACTTAAACGGGGAGGGGCACAGTTATACCTGATTAAAAGATCTATAAGATTACAGAAATCGAAATGTTGATGATAAATGTCTAAACATAATAAAGTATATCGAGTTTCAAACTATTTGTGCTATGCATATCGAAGTGTCTACAGGGATAAATTCACAATAGTAATTCTCTTTTATATATATGAATTCAAAAACTTTGAAATTAAATTTTACAAATAAACTCGCGCATTTACGTCTCTCTTACTTAAGCTTCCACTACGATATGGAATCAATAAATATTACAGTAAGGCTCAGTAAAATGCTATTTTATTGTAAGTTATATGACACGAAAAACGAAATATTGATATGAATTTACCTTATAAAAGTCTTTCTGAGCTCAAAGGATTGTCTTTATAAAAATTCACTGCCTCAGCCAGCAATGAATAAGTAACACTTTTTTAACATAGTAAAAATATTGGTATGCCTCACAACAAAATAAAATTTTGTAAAAGATTTCGAATAGTTACACTGAGAGAATACTTTTTATTTACACTTTTTTATTGAAAAAAATGTGATACATAATATGTATTTTAATTTTGTATTTTAGAAGTAGGCAGTTATACATACAGAAAAGACGGGGAATTTTTTCTCCCAGAGAGTTTCAATTGTCATGCTAAAAAAAATAGTTTTAACTCTCTTGATTGGATTATTGTATTATGCGTCCGAATCGTGGACAATGACAAAACTGTGGAGAAAAACGCAATCGTAATTTTTGAAAGGAAGATTCTACAGAGTGAACTGGGTAGAAATATAAAAACGATACCTAGAGAAAGAGATTTAATTTGAACTACACAGGATATACAAACAGTTTGACATTATTAAATACCATAAGGTAAATAGAATGGGCTGGATGGCCCAAGTGAGTGGATGCATGAAGACAACACAATAGAGAAAAGTTGTTGCATTTTAGACAGACTGGAACTAGAAGGTGGCGAAGGCCATGTTAGAAAAGGGCTGATTCGGCGGAATCTTGATTTGCTCGCAATTAATGAAAACTGGAGGCCAAAGATTCATCAGAAGTCATCATGAAAAAATCTTAAGAGGAAGGCTCAGGCTCATAACTGTGCTGTTTAGTAATTTATGATGGTGTTGGATAACTGTAAAACTTGCTATAAACTATTATAACAGGTCTATCTGCGAGCCCCTTACTAATCCTCTTGGAAAAAACTATTTCTTTAAATATGGTTGCATTGGAAACTTTCTCCTGAAGAAGAAGACGCGGTTTATGTAAATGAAAGCTTATATTTAAGCCAGTGCTTCTCAAACTTTCTATATTTGCGACCCATTATTCAATCATTATTTTCATCGCGCCCCCCCCCATACAATAACAATGTATTGAATTCTATAATAATATACTTTGACACTAAAACTACAATACGACTTCAACCTCTTAAGGTCCATCGGCGTTTATAAACGTCTCTCTCAGCCAGTGAGTTAACTGCCCCTGACGTATATATACGTCTTTCCGAAGTACGATCTTTTATGTGCACTGCTATCCATAAAATTATTCCGAATGCATTTGAATGCAATAAAATTTTGACAGTGTTTACAACAGATTTACTTTGTCGTGGCTCAATGCCACCCCTTACACTACCATCTCCCGTCTATCTGCAAATATTACTGGATGTGTAGGCGGACTTAAAGGATCAAAAGACATAATTGCAAATCTACAGATTTTTTTGTTTCTAATTAACACCAAAAGGGTAGAAACACACAATTCAAATTTAAGAGAAACAAAATAGAGTGAAGTACGAAAAGGGGAATTACTACTAGCGGAATAACAGAATAGCAACTGAATCTATGAAAGCTTAAACACGCACAATTACAGCTACGCCACGTACGAATATTCGCAATATCTTAAATTAAATCACTGACCTTATCTTTTACATCGGCTGCTACTTCGTGATGATTTCTGCCTTTTTACTGGCTGAGGAATGGTTGAAGGGTCCACACTCTGTAACACTGATTTTTTCAAGCTTCAATCAACTTCTCCTCGCGTAGCTCCACACGTAACCGCCAACAACTGCGTGCTGACCTCGTGATCTTTGCTTCACTTAACTTCACTCTTCTATCTCTTCACTTTACTTAACCTTTTTAACTCGTGAAACCCGAACTTATATAATATATCTTATTTGCATAAATCACGCTTGGCTCTCGGTGAAGACTTCTCTATTTTATAGAAAATAGAGAAGGTTAGTGGAAGACCGTATAGATCCGTCACAACTTATTTCAGAGAATTTTCTTATTTATTCCTTTTCTACCCACCCACCCCCTCCTTCCCCAATACACCACATACGCTCCCCTACGTGTTAAACGGTGGCATTAGGGAACGAACCGAGAAATTTTCAATCGGCATTTAAGGAATTAATTATAAATCATACAAATGATCGAGATAAGTGTTAATTTTTGAATATAATTTAATGTATAACAAGCCCATGGGGTCACTGGTAATTATGAAACTTGTTCTTAATTTAGTATTGTTAAATTAGTTATAAAAGACATTGCGCAGTACTGATATATTTAGAAGTGTATTATATCAGTGTAAATATGTATTTTATTTTTCATAATGTCAGAATGTATTTTTTGTTTGTTTACTTTGAGTAAATTAATAATTTTTTTAAATGATCTTTTGTTTTCGACTTCGCAATATGCTCGCGCCCCCGTCTGAGGTTTATCACGCCCCTCTAGGGGGGCGCGCCCCACAGTTTGAGAAACGCTGATTTAAGCATTAACTTTTTGATTCGAGAGAAAGAGAGAGGTTAGGAGTTAAATGATAGAAGTTAGTGATTATAGCGTAAAGTAGTGGATAGCTAGTGCAGGGAGTGAAAGGACGATTAATTGCTTAGTATTTAAAGATTTGTTAATCGAAAAATCCGTTCTTATTTTAAATCTCTTAAATGTGTAGCTCTATTTATAATGAATTTATTCTTTGTTTATGAAAGTGTGAAATCCACGTATGCATATAATGGATTTATTGATATCTTGATTTTTATTTAAAAAAAAGGTTCACTCTATAATTTTAATACAATGCTGTGTGTGCAAGAAAAAACAATATTGAGCATTAAAAATATCTTAACTTCTACACGCATCATAGCATCCTCAATTTTTCCGCCTTACTTGACAAAACCAATAACTTAAGAAATATCTTTCGAAACATTACCTAACTGGATGATTAAATCCCTAACATTACCTGGATTTCTCCACCTGCGCAGTTTCCGTTGAACGTAAAACATTATACACATAACCCCCGACAGCTTTATGAACAAGTCTACATTATCCTGTATGGACATATGCTGCAACGCGTTGCATGAATCAAGACACTTCAACTAATATTTATTATTATCAGAGAGCTGGAACTTGGCGTAAGCATTATATATCATGCTTGTTGATAGCACTTGTCATGCTAACCAATATCTACGCATTTAATCATTCGTGTATTATAAGATATTTGTTTTATGTTTAGAAAATTACCACATTATAAGGTTTGAACTAATATTCTATTTCGTTCAGTTCTAATAATAAGTTCGTGATTGAAATAATCGTGATTTGAATTTGAAACAGTGTATGAATGAATAACATGATTGAGATATTTATGTTAGTTGAATTAGAATATTTATGTCTTAAAAAATTATTGCAAGAAAAAATTATATAAATTTAATTTTTTGCCAAGAGATGAAGTTAGAATTTCATATTTTCAAAACATTTTTTATGACAAAAATGCTTTTATAATAATAATATATTTCCTATACATCGCTAGGACTCCTAGGCAGAGCGGAACTAGGATTTTTGAAAAATCCCCATTATTGTCCGAGTTAATATCAATTGAAGTAATATCCAATGTTTTCTCTTAAAATATCTATACTCTGATCTATTAAGATATCTATAAATCTAATTCTAAAATTTATATTTTAAATTTAAGTTTTTGTAGATGGCAACTATATAAAGGTAAAATATCATTAAAATAGAACCACTTCATAAAAATAGACTGGTTGGATGATATATCCTTCTTTCTTAATTTTTTGCCAAAAAATTACATTTAAATATTTTTTATTGTAATACTATTCATAAAACAGTTTTATGTGAATGTTCTAATTCAATTGACACTAAATATCAATAAAATTTATTCTCGTATGAGTGTGTGAATATACCAGCGGGAGGACGTTTGAGATCTCGACAAATATATATGACGTGCATCGCTCCCCTACATGGCGGGTCTTCAGCGGTACGGGCTTGAACTCACGATACGCTGGCCAGGATTCCGTTATCTTGACCACTAGGCTACCGTAGCCACATTATTCTCGTACACGCTTTTACAATATCAAATTTCCGAACGTAGTCTGCCCCGTTAATTTTGTAAGTTTTTTGGAATATTTTGGATTCTAAATTTCTGGTTCCATATATTTGATAATACTAAATTATCATATTTTTACTTTATAAGAATTAATGTACTTGGAAAAATAATATTACCTTTTTAATTTAGGACAGCAAATAAATAAATAAAATGCATAATATATTCCTGTAGTTTTATTAGTTGTACTTTTTCATCTATTTTTCTTCACTCAGAAATAAAATAATTGATTTCGAAATGAGATGCTAAAAGAATAAAGTCATTATTTCAAGAAATGTTTATTTTTTTAAAAAAAAAACATTCATAATTATATATCTTATCATGATTATTATTTCTTACTGTTGTGGAGTTAAAAGCATTAGATGTATCTAATCTCAGTCGAACAAGTTTTAAATTAATTGTCAATAAATATACATTAACATTGTAACAAGTAATTAAATATTTCAGAAAATGTAGCAAAACGTAATTTATTTAAACATTTTACATTTTGAGCTGTTGAAAATATTCTATGGCTAAGATCCAATTAAGTAATTACTAAGAAAAGTTCTTTTGTGGATTTAATTTCTCTGAAAGGGACGTCTAATTAATGATTATGAAATTATCTTTCCTTCAAGAAGACAAGAATTTTGTTTGATCAGATTAAATTCTAATTAAATCTGTAAACTGGATTACAAGTAAGAATTATCATAGTTGAAAATATAATTTCGTGTTTAAGTAATTCGTTTCATACATTTCTCAAAGTGACAAATGAATTATCGGATTCATTCCTGATTTTAAGTTAACTAATATTTATTGTAATCTCTTAAACTATTTTCCAAATAATTTTAATTTCTTTTATTAAAAAAGACGATTTATTTAATTGTAATTTTTTAAAGAGTTTTCAGCTTCGTTTGAATTATCGTAATGATTTTAAAGAAGGAAATATTGAAAATATTTTTTTTATCACATTAAATATTTCGTCAATATTTAATCACAGCAGACGATTCTTTTTTTTTCTTCTTATAGCAGACTTACTTTAGAATCACAAAGCAAAATAACTGTTAGTAAAAATGTTAATTGCCTTGTACACAAATTGAATGTAATGTGAATGAGAGCGATTCTCAATAGAGAGCGATTTTGTAAAAATCTATCAATGTGAATAATTTTTTTTTTATATTTAATGTCAGTTAAATTAGAATATAAATACAAAAGTGCTTTAAGATTATTATAATAAGAAATTTAAGAACGCGGCATTACTGTTAAGCACGGGTAACGGACACAGTCATCTTTCTTATTATTGATTTTATTGAACACCTTAAAACTCGTAATTCCAATGAATAAAAAAGAAAACTATCATATTTCGTTCAAGTTATTGTAGTTTTGTTGTCCTTTGGTGATCGACAAATAGCATGCTGAACTTTTTCTTGCTTTTGTCTTTTCGGCAGGGAGCTGTGTCTCCTGTGGTACTCTTGTGGATTCTACTCTTTCTTGATGGAGTTTTTAGGCAGTATTTTAAAAACTTCCTCTTAACTCAAAAGTTTTATGTTCGTTAATTTTCTCGAGTTTATTTTCGCTATCAAGATTAAAATCCATTATTTATTCAAGTTCTTCCCTTACTTGATCACTCTCAAATTCATGCAATAGAGACCACACAGATGCCCATTTCTTTCTTTATGTTCTGTTCATTTACGTTTTATATTCTGCTCATTTACATTTTATATTCTGTTCACTTACATTTTATATTCTGTTCATTTACATTTTATATTCTGTTCATTTACACTTTATATTCTGTTCATTTACATTTCATATTATGTTCATTTGCATTTTATGTTGTTCATTTACAACTTATATTCCAAAAAGGAAAAGTAGAGCACAGCATTTAAAACAACTAAAACATTTACAGGGGGGAAATGTAGCCTGTTCATTGAAAATATTTTGGAACAAAAGTGGTCGCGCGGGGAACTCAGTCACTCCAAATACCTTAAGATTGTATTAAAATGTTAGTCACTCCTAAAAAAGAGGGAGATATGTGCCTTGAAGTGAATATTATAGAAACATTTTTCATCAAAAGAAAATGGATAGAATATAAGTTTTTTTTTTTTCATTTTTTTCCAAAATATTGCATATAAATATTTTTCTTGCAATAATATTTTTAAACGTGATCTGTATTCTAATTCAACTGACACTAAATATCAAGAAACATCCGTTTATATGCAAAATAACGATTCCAAACGTAATTAAAGTCACATTAATAAATGTAAAATCTATGCAAAACGGGCCTTTTTTTATTATTAGAATAACGTTGGTGATAATATTTCCATAATAATTAAATCTATATTAACAATAAGATATCTTATTTCTATCTCAAAATAGTTTATTTAACATTTCTGATTATCCACTTAACATTAAAAAAACAATGCAGAAACTGCATAAAGAGAATTGTTTATGGGCTCTCATGGGTGTTAACTTTTTCTGTGGAGATCTAAAAATATAAACAATATTAAAATACATATAACTCTTTTAAGTTAAAATTAAAATAATTCAAACATTTTTACACTTTTCTGAAGCCTTATTCCTTTATAAGTAATGTGTAAAAGATTCAAATTATTTAATTTAAATTTAAAAGAGTTATATGTATTTAAATATTGTTTATACTGTCAACCCTCCAGAAAAAGTTAACACCCCTGAGACCCATTATACAACAAATTCTATCACTTATACGATGGTACTTTTCCGCTTAACTCGTCTAAAACAAGTACATCTCGAAATAAACCCAACTCAAGGTGGGGGAGGGATTGGCCTCCTCATTCCTCGGAATTACCCTGAGTTGCTTTTCCATTGGAATGCAAATATGTCGAAGTAAGAAAAGGAATAAAAAAGTAGAGGGAAGGCAATTGCATTTTTGCGAGACAACCAGCCAAAGGTCGCTATTTTCGAGATATTTCGGATCAGAATGCTGGGAATGATTACGTTGTGACGTCAGACATGCAGGTGCTTGATCTTGTTTGCGTTGTCTGATTCGATGCAAATGTAACGCATCGATTTTGTTTTTTATTTCCCTCCTTTTTTTGTGAGGAATGTTTTTTAAAGCTTTGTTGGTGCTTACTGGAACGGAAAAAAATGTGAAAGGTAAACGTAATTAAAATTTTGATCAAAGCAGTTTGAATGCGAGAAAGAAAAATATATTTTTTTGAGAAAAATGTATACCTGAATTTGGAAATACATACAAAAAAGAAGGAAAATTTTGTCATTTATTCTAAAAAGGAAAAACAAAATAAAAGTTATCAGGAAATGTATTCAGTTTTCAATGTATGAAGAATACATTTAAAAAGTAACGTATGTATATACAATGCATTAAATGATGGATAAATAATATGATTAAAGAAAATTGCTGTTATCCTCATGATAAATGATTTCATTGAAATACTGGAAATTTTGAGTATAAGTTTATTTTATCAAAACTATAGGACAAACTGTAAGCAATCTTGAAAAACTGTAAATTTTTTTCTAAGGAAATACCGTGGAATTAGAGTGAGCTCTTCCATTGCAGTATTTGGATGAATAATTATTTTCTTCTTTTCACTATCACATTTTATATTTTTAGGTGGTAAATTATTTTAATAAAGTAATAAAAATATGTTTTGCAATTTTATAATGTAAATGGGAAAAACTGAAAGAATGAAATACTTTGTATAAACAAGTTTTTGGTTTATTTGCTATACACACATATACGTTACACTTAAAGAAACATAAATTCATTCAAGTCGTGCAGTGTAACTTTATTTTTTATTATTTTTTTTTATAAATTCAATTAGAAGAAAAAAACGAAAGTATTTATTAATAAAATCAAGCATTCCCACCCTTATCAGGAAAATCCTAATGTAATTTTACACTACTTCATAATCAGAAAAATACATGTACTTAAAATACCATGTTAGATTCAGAACAAAGATGTTTATCTCCATCTGTCCAAGAAGGAGTATATCTATCTGAACTATCTGTCGACCAAGTTATTTATTTCCTTACAAACTATTTTTGAAAATAATTACAAGAAAAGTTCCTGCACATCATTACTCTAGGGTAAGTTTAAACAGTAAAACTTACCTTATTTTTTTTAATCGGAAATTTCCCGGAACATCAAATGTCCGCGATAGCCTAGTGTCCAAGATAACGGACTAGTGGCCAGCATATCATGAGCTCGAACCTAGTACCTCTGAAGACCCACCGTGTAGGCGAGCGATACACGTAAAATTAGTTGAGAGCTCAAACGTCCTCTTGTTGGTGTTGTATGTTAATGAGGAGAGGGGGTGCCAGCTCAGGTGTCGTCTTCGTCACTTGATGATGGTTCAAAATTACGAAGTCCGTAGTCCGAAGCTCTTGAGTATAGCTGAACAGTGCGACGTTAATATTCACTACTCCCTTTAGTCACGTCTTACGAATACAGATCTCTAAAGCAGCTCTTCCCAAACTTTCAACACTTGCGACTCAATTTCCAATCATGATTCTCAACAGTACCCTCCATACAATAACAACGTATTAAATTCAACAATAATGTACACTAAATCTACAATACGACTTTAATTTAAATAGTAAAAAAAATATCAAGATAAGTATTAATATTTTGCGTAATTTTATATATGACAAGCCCATGGGGTTATAGGTTATAAATAAACTTGTTCTCTTAACTTAGTATTGTTAAATTGATTATATCTAATACATGTGAGTGTTGATACATTTATAAGTATATTACATCAATGTAAATGCGTATTTTATTTTTTATTATGTCAGAATGTGCATTTTGTTTTGCTTCCCTTCAATGAATGAATAATATTTTTTAAACAATGGTTTATTTTCGTCTTTTCGATATGGGCTTGCCCCCACGTAGGTTTATCACACCTCCGAAGGAGAGTACCCCACAGTTTGCGAAACGTTGCCCTGAAGTATTTTAGAAATTTAAAAGATTGCCTACAAAAAATAATTTGCTACTGCAGAAGCTGAATGATTTACGTACTTTTCCATGTTTTCGTAAGTAATATCTCTTAAGGTAATTGTTTGCCCTCTACGATGAATGATGAACCTAGGAGATTCGTTTTCACAATTTGTACGCAGAAAGAATAGAATGAATGTTTAAAGTAAAACATTAAATTATGTCATCATTTTCATTTTGTCATAAATAACAGCGGATGCATTCTTTCTTGTTTTGCTAGTTGTTAATACGAAATGGAAAGTGAAACTTAGCTTCAGAATCTAAAATTTATCTTATTATTACCAATACAATACAATATTCATTGAAAAATGATTGTTATGAATAGGCTACTAAATACAAGGTCTCAGAATTCATGCAGAAAACTTTAACCTCTTAAGCGGGCATTTTTTGTTTCTCAAAAATGTTCCAAAAAAGGCACATTTTTTTAACATATAACTAAGCATAATACTTAACTTAATGCGAAAATGGAAGAGAGTTTAATTTTAATTTTTAATTTAAAGTTTTCAAGTAATTTTTTATTTTATAAATGTGAAACACAATAACCCTTAAACGTTTGCTTTTTATTCGTAAGCTCTGCATGTAATGAAGAATGTTTCACATGTCTTAAAAAAAGTTCTTTTGCACTTACAAAAAAAAATTTCATGTTCGTTCCTCTTTTTCAAATGGTTGGGGATTTTTTGTGTGTGTAAATGTATCTTTATATATGCACTCAAAATTTGAAGCATGGTGCCATACTAAGTCCTACCTTGCAAATGGGGACAGAGATAATATCGGCTTTTTGGGGTTATCTTTCCATTCTCATTTCTTTTCAATCAACAAATTGCACATTGCCTTGCCAAATCCAGAATTTTTTTAAGTATCTAAATTCATCTCAAAGAATATCCCGAATGAGAAGTATTTCAATACGATTGAAAAACTGCATCTCTTAATATATCCGACTTCTTGCGACAACTTTTTTTTAAGAAAATGGAGATATGGGGAATTTTTTGTGGTTTTTATATTTGTTTAGTGTATTTTAACAAAAATATGCTAAAATTAAGAAGAGAAAAAGAAATTATTATTACTAAAATAGGGAAAAAATAGGTAAAAACTTACAAAAAATAACATAATCGCGGCCCGTTCTGTACCAAAAGTTTATAACACATTTTCAATTTTTCATTTCTGATGTGTTACTGTTTTATTCCTTTTTGAAATGGCCTTCAGAATAAAATATATTTTAATTTTTACAAAAACTAGAGCACTTTATCTTAGTTATTATATGAAATTGCTTAAAAAAACAGTGTTTATGTTAACATAAGGGACTGTAAATTTTGTAATAATAAAACAGTGATTGATACATTGAAGGTTAAAACACTTCTACTTTATACAGAACAACACATAAAATTTCATTTAATTATTTTCAAACCTTTTTTAGCAATCACTGTCCCCGTTTGAGCATTTAAAAAAAAACACACATTTCGAGTAAAACGCATTTTAAAGTATGCCATCTTGCTTAAAGTAATGGCATCTTCTTTTACTAAAACACTTGTAATTTTTGTTGTAGTGAACGGAAAATAATAAATTTGGTATTTTTATAAAGCTAATAAGATGGTCTATAAAATGAAATCATTAAAAAAATTGTGAATTTTGGTCAAAATTTACAATTTTAGGGCAGTCGGATATTTTAAAAATCATTATCACTATTATATCACTATAAGAATTCAAAATATGGGCAAATCTAAGATAAAAGGTAGAAATTATCAGCCCCTTAAAGCTTTTGGGCAAAGCAGTTGTGTTGAATTTTCGGTACCCCGTGTGATGTACGGGCGAACCAATTAAGATTAGTTGAACCATCAACAAATCTTCCTTCTTTTTTTTTCTGGTATAAAGATACATGGGCGCAGGTGAAAAGTTTGTATCTTAATCCCAAGAAACAGGCATTGAAGAAAATATAAATTATTTGCATTTTAGCTTCCTAAACACTGGCTTTTGTGCTGAGGTATTTAAAACAATCGGTCTCAATTCCATCCATGGACTTTAGATTATGTTTGGTAATGCTCACAAGGCTATTGGTGACAGAATAACCGTTTGAATGATACCGACTTTTTTTTAAATTACACCACTTTACTCTAAATATATTGACTGTACTCATAATGTTTTGACTATAACGACTCAATTTTTCTTGTTTAATGTAAACATTCTTGTAAAGAAACACCTGGCAATAATGTTGTTATAATGAAGAATAATGCTTCTAATTTGTGTTTTAAGTTTATATTATCTTCTTTTTTTTCTATAATGCAACGAATCACTAACACTTTCTGTATTCCTCAACGAAAAAGGATTATTGTAGTGTGTTTGGCCACTTTTTATAGTTTGTGCCATGAATTTTTAAACGTTTTATTGTGACCATTTTATCTATTCCACTGAATTCGGAATGTGCCTTCGGATAATGCATTTTTTATCTGATATCTTTTAAATTTAAAAATTTAATGTAAGTTTTCATACAAATAAAAGCACTTTTTACTGAGGGAGTAAGCAAAATTCAAAATTTCATCTATAGCCTAATACTCTGATATTTAAGAAATTATAGACTCGCTGTTATCAGAGATGATTACATGTTATTCAAACAAAAGCAATATTTTTATCGGTGGCAAGTAGTATAGGAAATCCCATAAAACTGCTTATGTAAGCAGACTAGGAAAGTTAAAGCGTGAATATAAAATAAATATTCTGATACAACGCACATTTAAAATGATTGATGCGATGCATTATCTTTACTTTAATCTCATATGAATAGATGTTTATCGCACGTAAAACATCTTAAGAACTTAAATATTTTAGAATTAGTTAAATGGAGAGTTTGGGAGTAACTCATATGTAAGCAACAAAATTCAAAATGTGCATATTCACAATAACAAAAAAAATGTTTATACTTTCTAAAATATTAGTCTGTAGAATAAATTTAGATTTTTTTAATGCAATTTCCTCTTTGCACAAAGTAAACAAAAATTTCTTAAAGTATATAAACGTATTTTTGTGTGTGTGTGCAGAGTAATTCGTTGGATACACAATTTTGTACAGGTGAACACAACAGGGTACAGGGGTGACATTGATATAACTATTTTATTATCTGTTTTATATTATAAATACGTTATTGTTAATATAATATTTCTTACATGTAAATATATTTCTGTTTACTTTACATGATAATGGTTTATTTAATATACCTGTGACTCACCCCCCCCCTTAAATTAATATTTAGTCGAAATAAAGTGAAATGATAGGAAAAAAATAATTCTATGGGACTTATATCTAAAACTATTTGTAGCCTATTTTAAATAACTGTTACCGTTAAAGTGCGAAATCCGTTTTTCATAGAATAAATAAAATAACTAAGTATTTCATGAAATAGCTATACAAGTCAGTTAAAATATATAAAATTATTAAATTCTGGAATTTAACGAGATATTCTATAAAATAACGATTAGTCGATCGTTAAAGTATGAAATACTACACTCGAAAATTCTTTGAACTTGTTCTGGTTGCTTTTAGTTAGTTTTGAACCGCTTAAAAATAACAGTTGAACAATAAAAACAATTGTACTCTAGATCTCAGTTCAGTAATACGTAAGCGAAAATTAATTTCCATTGAACTGAATATTCACACAACTTTTCGATCAGCTGAAAGTTGCGGCACTGAACAAGGATTTAAAAAGTGCATGTGCAATGATAAAAATGGCTCGTTTAAAAAAATGTGTAATAGTAAAAAGTGCGCTTGTTTCAAAAATAATAAGCAGTGCAATCCAAAGTGTCATCACAGCAATCATTAGTTTAATAAACAATAAAAACAAAATAAAGGTATTTCATAAAATTTAAATTAATATTTTCTTACATTTTTGTTTGAAAAAGTTTACACAATGTTTTTATGAATGATTTTTTTATAATATTTAAATATAACTATTTTTTTTCTGCAACATATTCTTTTTTCCTTTCTGTTTAAATAATGTTAGCAATATGAGTCATAACAAATTATATAATCTACATTTCCTTATTTATCATTAATCATCATTAATAGGGGAAAATGTATTTTTCGAGAGATTTAAGCTATTTATGATCAATCAATTTATAAAATATCTTTGAAATTGATTGATCATTATTTATTTAATAAAATAACTAGGCAAAGTATGAAACTTTTCATCTGTTATATACTTTAACTGACTTGTCTAGTTATTTCATGAAATACCAAGTTATTCTATGAAATAACAAGATTTTACACTTATATGGCAAAATAGAAAAATTATGCTCTTTTCATTCGAACTTTAAAGTTTAAGAAAAAATTTGGCTTACATGCTTATTTTTTTATTTTATATTTTTAAGTATTTCAAAGGCCTTATTTGATTAAAATTTGTGTCCCATAAATAAAAATCAATCTCATTTCAATCTATTTTACAACTACTAATAATTTATTTAATATATAAAATTAGCAGAGATAAATACAGGACAATTTAAATTTATACTAACAAGCAACAAAAAACTTATAGAAAATGAGTAATTCTAAAAGCAACATTTAAAAACATATCATAATTATTTCTTCCGGCAGAAAAATAAAACCGTTTTAACCTAGATCAAACATTTACATAGTGTTTTACAGCATTACGAAAAAAAATAATTAACGGCTGATAAAATATTGTTAATAATTAAAAAATAGAATATTTTTAGATTCCCAAAAATGTATTGTAATTTTAAAATCAAAAGACACGAAAAAATGTCAACCCAATTCCCCCTCTTCCAACCTACCATCCCACAAATACTCTCCTATTCCATCATTTAAAGTAAAATACACGAACATTTGTCATCCAACAAGCAGTTGCGCCTTTAATTTCCTTTTTAGGCATAAACAATCGCTTAAGGCACGTTTAAATATGGAACTAAACATATATTGCATGGTTAGATAAGACTGAGAATCTCTACCAGTGACATCTGTTGCTGTACCCACAGCGGAAACGCATGGAGGAACTAGAGTATACACGAAAGAGAAAACGTTGCGTGTTGCTCTCTTTAAAGATGATTATTCTCAGTTGGATTGCTGCGTCTCTGAAGATAGATCATTTAGAATCCTTCTATGAGGATGCTAAATTGGGGTGGTTCGTAGTGTTAGTCACGTTGGTGTGTTAGTGAGTCATGTTTTGGGAAGATATGTAGTATCAGAGGTTGTAGAAAAGACATAGAATGTTAATTATTTGCAATAAGTTTTGTTATATAGAATGACATAAGAATATCTTTGACTGAATCTCAACTATTTTGACAAAAATCTATATATTATCTTAGTTTTATAAATGAGAATAACTTAATAACTAATTCGTATTTTTTGGAAGGATATCTAAAGCAAAAAAAATTATATACTTGAGATTCAATTTAAAGGTACCAGTACATGCTCGAGAAAGAGTAAAATACCAAAAATAAAACTCTTTGCTTATGGGACAAATATCTTTAAAAATTTCCAATAGAGATTAGATTTTTTGTGACCTTAATAGAGATACTTTAATTATTCTGTAGAAATACAAAAATATTTTTTAGTTAATTTTTTTTCTATATAATTTAAGTTGGACACAATTTTTGAGATCTCATAATACATATTATGATTAGGTACCATTTTTTTAAAGAAAGTATCTCATAATTATGTAAAATATATTTTTTGCACATATATAAAAAATACACGAAATATAAGGAATCTATTTTTGCGTAAAATATTAAAATAGTTTCTTTAAAAAAAATTACATTTTTCAAAATATGTGAATTATTTATATAAATTATATCGGCAGTAATTGAATTTTTTGATCATTTCTTAATTATAAAAAATATTTTTTTGCCAAATTTACTTAATGATTAAACTTATTGTATATATAATTAAAATATCAAGAAAAATATGAATATTGATACTTGAATATATGCAGCGCTAAATAAGTTTTGTTGTTATAATTTCTTCAGACATTTTATTCATGTTAGCCATTGACTCTAAATTCAAACTCTAAGCTAAAAACTTAATTTATTAGGGAAATTTACTGTTGACAAAATAGCAGACGATCGCTTTTGAATATTTCACAAAAATTTAATACTCATACAGTCAACAGTATTTTGTTCTCAATTTAAGAATAATGTACTACAGAGAACTCCACAAAAATATGTTAGAACAACTTACTATTTTCATCCCTTCAAAATACTCAGCTTTTTTTTTTTTTTAATTATGTACTAGTTAAATTTTTTGACTCAAAGGTAACTATAAAATAAGTCGTAAAATGAAATTTGGAACATGAAAAATCAAGTTTTTCCGAGCTAGATTTGCATAAAACGAAGTACGCACCAAAACTCTCCTTTTTTTTCTTTTTTGTTCCAGATTTTAATAATAAATTTGTTTCCTAGTCTCAAAAGTCGTTTATATTTGAAAGAAGGCTATATTTTTTATAAGATCATATTCTCTACACTTCGATTTAAATTTGTGTCAATAAATGATACCTATATATTTTTATTTGTAAATAAAAACCATATATATATCCATATATTTACATAAAATTTACATTTTTACTAGCGTATTATAAAATGAAATTGAGATGCAGAATTTAAAAGCAATTTATAGTTATCTAGCGCGCAATTGAGAAAAAACGAAATTTAATATTACTTAGATGACAAAACATGCATCACACGTTTTGCGTGAAAATATTTTGAAACATTTTAATGCAGTTTTACAGAATTTCTTTTAAATTTATTAATTTCTTTTGTCTTTTAATCCAAATTCATACAAAGTATATATATATATATATATATATATATATATATATATATATATATATATAATCAACATTTATTTTACACTGTAGAGGTCTATGTAAGCCACTAATAACCTCCGTACTCAAGTGACCATTTTGGTTTAGTGGTTAAATTACTAGGTTTCGGATCGCGGGTTCTGTCCTAGCGAATAAGCGCGCCACTTCATTGTTGACCATGGCTGAATTCAGAAAAAGACAACCTTCTGAACTGTTGTGGCGTCATCTACTAGCAAAAAAATAACCAAAAAAACTCATCAGACTTACTTGATGCAGTTAATGCCCAGACTCACTTGGCGCAGAAAAACAAACTCGTCAGACTCATTTGACGCAAATTCTCCAATTACTGCAACAACTGCTCGTGCAACACGTTCACATAGAAACTATATTGTTCGTTCACCTGTCCACCGACTCACTGGTGGGGGAGTATGTAGCGGTATCATCTATGTTAGCCAATAACAACCTACGTACTAAAGTGATCATCTTGGTCTAGTGGTTAAGTTACTCGGTTTCGGATCCGAAGTTCACGGGTTCTGTTCTACCAGATAAGCGCGCAACTTCAACACAAACATATAATATCTAACAAACAAAATTCAATATACAGGGATACGCACGAGTGTTTTATATGTCATTCACAATTTGTAACTAAAATCTTCTAGAAAATTCGTGTATTTTTACAGATGCCCAACCGGGGAAGCTCCCAAAATCATACGATTTCCGTGAAAGGCTCCTCCAGATAAATCGGAAGATGAAGGTTATATAAATACTAATTTAAAAATGCTGAGCTTTTTCTTTCTAAGAGTTAAACTTATGGTTGAATCCTTTTTGGCGGGTCAACCAGTAACAAATTATAGCACGAAATCGTTGAGGGCTAAGGACCATTATAGATTAAAAAGCCCTCAAGAGAAAATTAGCGTGAATTAATACATATAATATATATATTTCGGATATCACTAGTAATTGAATTTTTTTATTTTAATTAACTCATTAACAATGGTTTCAATAGCAATAACGTAGAGATTAAGCAAATAATTATGTTCATATACCTCTATTTATATCTGGGACTCATGTATTATCGCTGTAAATGATTCTATTTGTGTATTCGATTTTTTAAAAAAAAAACAATATTTAAAAAAAATATCATTGAAAAGTAAAAAAATACTAAGCCCAGTGGCTGAGTGGTAGTGTATCGTGCTTCCATGCCATAGGTCCGGGGTTCAAATCCCGGGCTTTGAAAGGCCGACACTGCCTTTCATCCTTTCAGTGGGTCGATAAATGAATACCAAGCTTGCTTGGGAACTTAACACTAGAGGTTTCGTGTCAGACTGACAACCTCATGGGAACATCTGCCCATTCTTCTCAGTGCTAAAGGTCACGAAAACTAAGATATGCACAGTAGGCTTTTCCCTCTTGGGCTGCTGAGTTTTGTTTTACCACTGAGTTTAGTTTTAAATAAAAATAATAATAATATCCTAGTGCAAAAGATTTTATGTTGATTAGACATGAATCAATTTTTTTTAGCAGCAAATGAAGATACCAAAAATAAACATCAGGACTAAGTACTTTTGTTCACATACATTCGTCCACAAGACACAGAAATTTTGAAACACGAAAGAAACATTATTTATGCGAGAAAATTACAACGTTTGCGTGTCTTGTAAATCCAAAAGTATTGAAATTTCAAATCATAACTCAAGGTAAATGTTAACACACATCAAACGTCGGAAAGAAAAATGCATTCCGCTCTTATCGGTGCGTTTTTCCAGATATATTTTATTACCTATTCGAATATGTTTTCCTACTTATTTTCCTTTGCATCCGTCGTAATGATATTTATTTGATGCGAATTCTATTGAAGAAAGAAGCAAAATTATGAATTCATACTTTCAAAATTTTTATTTCGTCTTTTTTTATGTTTTGCAATATTTCATTGAACATTCTGATTGCCATAATTCGCGAAATATATAAATTATTTTGAAGATATTTTTTTTTAAATGAAAAGGAATAAAATTCTTTTTTTTTAATTATATGGAATAGTTCTGAAAATCTGCTTTTCATATTTGAAGTGCTTTTCGTTTTATTCTACACCTGAGTAATTTGTTTGAAAGCACAGTTTTGTGTTATAAAAATTTGGGTCTTAGGATCACGATAATAAATAAATAATAGTTTTAAAAAAACTAAAAAACACGTTTTTATAATTTATCGAACTAAAAAATTGCTGACGCATACTCCCCTTTTTCACATTAATAATACTTTTTATTGTTGTATCTGTATTAACCACGAACCTTTTCGCTTTAGGGTTATAACTTAATCTTTTATCGTCAAATCTGGAAATGGAATCTGGAATCAGTCGACAAATCTGGATAGGAGAAATCGTTAATCATGATGTTCTGAGCAGGACAATGGAACGTAATTATTAAGTTATTGTATTGTCATCGGTCCTTGACAAGTGTGCAAAATTTCAAATTAATCCGACCTTTTAAAGTGGGTAAAAATAGAATTCATAGATTCGGTTACATACAGGAGAAGCTAATATAAAAGCTTGTTAAAAAAGCACCTTTAATGGGTATTTAAATGATACCACAAAATATTCTAACTTGTTATATCTTTGTTACGTATACCTATCCGCATAAATATCCTTATTGATCCTTAATTTAAACCATATAACTGAAAAATAGATTATCAGAGAATTTCCTCAATTAACAGTTATTATAGTACCTCCTCCTTTTCAAAGTGAAAATCACTGTCGTTAGTTTAATTCCCGTGGGAACCGAAAGCAGCATTACAAAAACCATTGCATTTTAAGCTAAAGGGACCAATCGTCCTCCTTCAGGGAGGACAGTCTTTCTTTTATAGATCCTGTCCTTCCTCGGAAAGCGTCCTTCTACTTGTCCTTCTTTTCAATATTTTAAAACGCATCAGTTAATCTCTGTATACATAGATGTCAAGCCGAATTATTAAGTGTCATGTGCTGGTACAGTCAACAACTCTCCTAGAAAACTGTGTTGAGCCGATAAAGAAATGTCCGATATTAAAATTGATGACAATTGTCTGTTTGAAGAAATTAGAAGAATAAATGCATATTTAAATTGTAAAAAAATTAGAAAAATGGAGTAATAACACGTTTAAATTGATAAAAGATGGGTGGAAAATTTTAACCATTTCAATAATGAACACATTCCATATGAACATTTAGTTATTCTTGTTGAATTTACGTTACGCTGCCCAGAAATAATGCAGCAGTTGAAAGAGTTATCTCAATTGGTAATGAGTTTTGGACAAGTAATAAAACAAGATTGAATGTTGATACTTTAACTGTAGAACTTACCTTAAAGTTCAATACGAAGGATAATTCTTGCTATGCAATTTCCGATGTATATTAGAAAATGTTATCCGGCAAAAAAAAGCTCATTCAATGAAAAAATACACATTTAAGTTA
This sequence comes from Trichonephila clavata, assembly GCA_019973975.1. NCBI lineage: Eukaryota > Metazoa > Arthropoda > Arachnida > Araneae > Nephilidae > Trichonephila > Trichonephila clavata. Next base: position 50,437 of record BMAO01024369.1, on the reverse strand, counting down.
GTAATTAAAATGAATATAAGGGCGTGATTAGTTTATTTTTGTTTTGAATTAAAGACAAATTACAGACACTTTTCACTAACATTACAGGAATGTTATTTGCAGGCAAAACTGTCTTATTTTGTTCACAGTATTGTAGTTTCCTTATCCTTTGGTGATTGACAAATAATATTTTGAACTTTTACTAGCTTGTGTCTTTTTGGCAGGGCGAAGTGTGATACATTTATGGCATCACATTTTTCTTGTTGGAGTTCATTAGGTAGCATTTGAAAATTTTCCTTTCAACTCAAACGTTTCTTGTTCATCACTTTTCTCAAATTTACTTTCGCTGTCATGATTAATCTGTATTATTTCAGTTGGTTCCTCTCTTGCTTCCCTCAGTTCCAACTGCATTCAATAAGGATCACATATGCCCATTTCTTTTTTTATATATTCTGCTTATTTACATTTATAAACTATAATATGTCGTACAACATAGGAAGAAAACCTCGAAGTTGTTCACAGGGGGGGGGGGAGTAGCCTGTTCATTGAAAATATTTTGGAACAAAAGTAGTCAAAACAAGTACTTTAAGATTGTACAAAAAAACGTTTGCCACTCCCCGAAAAAAGGGAGATATGCGGCAAATACATTTTAGTTTCCAAGGAGACTGTCATATAGGAGGATACTGTCAAAGTCATAGGTAACAAATAAACAGTTTTCTCAGATTTAACGATTTCGTGAACCTGGGAGGACACTGTGCCCGACGCGCCTGCTCCCGGATTAAAAGAACAGTTTGAATGGACCGAAGAAAACACGAGTTTTCGAGGATAGACCTCAGTGGATAGCCCATTGTTACTCACTATTTAAAAATATAATATGTTGTTGTTAAAAATTGTTGATCTCGTATTTCAGTAACTATGATTAAAAACTTACTTCGATTACGAGTATAGTAGTTAAGGAATCCGAACACGTTGAAAATGACCAAATTCAGTCAAGACAGATATTTTTGTTTTTTATTTTATTGAATAGAGCTTTCTTTTGACTTTACAAAACATACTTTGTTTTATTTCTGCACTACCTAAAGGCCAAGTTACAATCAATTTTATAAATTTAGAAAAACCTGAAGTGGGTTTTTGATCTACCAGAAGGGGACATTTAAATTGCTCAACATCTATTATGGCGAGTCTGATAACTCAAAATATTACGAATGTATTTCTATAAAACTGTTTGAACCTGATATTTATGTTATTTTCTAGAGAATGCACTAAAATATTTCGTATTGTATAAATACTTTTTAAATTATGGCTTGTTATTTAAATAATGGTCTCATAAAAATCGTAACATTTCTTATAAATTTTACTCAATCAGCTCTAAAATTTTCAAATTTTAATAAAAAATTAGAATTTTAGTACATTTTCTAGATAAATGCATCTTATTTGTTTTAGTAATACTTTTACTAATATATATTTATTACTTTTTTCTCTAACTGTTTTCAAGTTTTTCAAAAATATTGCTAAAATTTCAGATATAATTGTGATTGTTGTAAAATTCAGGTAATTTATTTTAAATTTTGATAGTTAAATAGTGATATTTATTGGTATTGAGTCCTAAAAGAGCACTTATAATGTCTTAGTATGCTATTCTGTTAAAAAGTACGTCGTGTTCGGATACCTTAAGTGTGTAATAGTAGTAAGTATTTTATTAATAATGCAATGATAATGACAATGCATCCACTGAGATATATTTAATTAATTCACACACACACAGCTATTTACACACATGTACAGTTATTTAAAACATACATATTAGCTACTCAAGACTTTAGAGTTTTTCACAATGGAGTGAATTTCATACAAATGCATTGTTTTGAAATAAAACACAAGCAAACAATTTGCAGATTTTATTCCGAATTTCGCTTACACCGAAACATTTCTTTGTCTGAAAAATACTGGTTAAATTTTATTTTGTAAATTTTTTTTATATTTACTTTTTTTTTTTTTTTTTTGCATTTTGAAAAGCCAAATTTGCTGACCAGGACTTTGAACAAAGAAAGGGACGTAATCTCCGATAGGTCTTTCTGGAATAATAAAATTTCGAAGTATTCGGACTCTCTCTCTCTTTCTCGATGTAGACCTTCCACAAGCAATCGTAAATTTTACGACAAACGCATAATCTGATTTCGAGTAATCTCGCCGAAAGAAGGCAAAGAATTTTCCCGAGTAAAACCATTCTTTTTTTTTAGAGTCGGGATTGAATTTAAGCACCTCATGTAAAGTCTCTGATGTTGGTACCAAAGACATCAAAAATTAGATTTTAGGCGAAGACTAATAAACGGAAGCAAAATATTGAGCAAAAGACAGAGTCTAGGAGATTGTACTGATTTTTGCCTTCTTTTTCCGTAAATGTATTTATAGTTTAGAATGTGTTCCTTGATGATGGATGCATTGTCAATAGAAAATCTGAATTCTAGACTTTTGATTTGTTTCAAAAGTTTTTTTGCTGGGGAAGTTAGGTAAAATTAAGTTAAATTAATTGAATTTAAGTTGAGAAATATAGTTTTATTCGTTCCAAATATGTTCACACTTTATACTGGATATTGAAAATATTCTTAATATTCAAAAGTATTTATGCATTTAATAACAGATTCATAAATATTCTTTAAAGCTAGTATAAAGACATTTGTAGATTATTTGATTGCTATAAGTATTCCATTTGTTATCCAGTACGTATCCATTGGGGAAAAAATGGTGTGTCACAAAAAACAAGACTAAGAGTGTAGCTTGAAAATGAGTGGACTTGGCAACAACTGTTTTGGTGACGTCATCTCACGCACCTCTGTCCATGTGGCCAGTTTCGCCTAATCGATCATGTGATTTGGGAGTACTGCGTCATTGAGTAAACAGTTGCGACTCATTCTGCCGGAAAACTGTCGAATCAACATCAAATTTCTTGTAAAACTTAAGAAATCAGCCACGAAAAGATTTCAACTGAGGTTTATGGAGATGAAACTTTGTCTCATGCGTATGTGTTTGAGTGGCATAAGCGATTTTCAGGGAAAAGTGATAGTATGGAAGATGATGAACGTGCTGGGCGCCAAAGGTCAGCGATTACAGACTAGAACATTGTCAAAAACCGAGACATGAGTGGGGTTAATACCCACATCAGTGATCATACTGTTAATCCACACTATTACATTGAAGTACTAAAGAAACTTCGTGAAAAAATAGGGAAAAAAAGGTCAGAATTGGGGAGTGATGGATGGCTATTGCAGCAAGACAATGCATCCGCTCACATGGCCCTATCTGGCAAGCAGTTTCTGCCCAGCAAAAACATTACTGTGATAGGGCATCCTACTTATCACCTGATTTGTCCCTATGAGATCTTTTCTTCTCCCTACAGTTAGATCTTGCTTAAAGAGAACACATTTTACCTCAGTTGGAGAACTGATTCTGTAAGTACAATGATTTATTGGACCAATCTTTTTTTTTGTGTCTCACCTCCTATACAATCTGCTTTTAAAAAAGAAAGGCATTTTTATTTGACTGTTCATACAAGTACGGGAAAACAAGTTTTTTTTTCTTCATAAAATAACAAAACAAAAAATGACTAAAATAAAAATTTCGAGTTTATTTACAGTAAGTATATTTTATTTCAATATATTTATAAAAAAATGATCCGCATAACAATATGCATAACTATTTACCATGGATGCTATACCAGTAAGGATTAACTTTCTCTGGATTTTATTAAACAACTTAAGCAAAATGTGACTACTTAGGAAAATATAAGTAAAAAAATACAGAAAGTAAATTTTTAAAAAAGGATTTATTAATGCATACATCGCTGTACTTTTCGAGCTTATGTTGTGGAATTTTATATTATATTGATTTTGATCGGAAGCCTATAGGTAATATTTTAAGAACTCAAGAAACCATGATGTTTCGATTTATGGATTTATTTTCATTCCACCTTCGCATTTATATTTGATCGCCTAAAGAGATCTTTTTCCTTATGCACACTTTGGATAATCCGACATCTCTCCTTCTATTTGCTTCTGGTGATACAGGATACGCGAATGGAATCTAATCTCTATATTTCAGGACAGGAAGAGCGAAACATTGGAAAATCGAACTGTCACACAACTAGAGGTCAGTTACGCCTGATCCGTCTGCACTGTTTGAAGCGATGCCATAGTACAACGCAGCCCAAGGGTTTTTGTGTAACGATAGGTTCCGGTTCAAAAATCGTAGTTCCATCGAATTTCTCAGATCCTTTTACTGCAAATACATGTTTCTTAAAAGTATACGATCGATGATTTTAATGCGTATCTGAAGATACTGTGTGAAGGTTCAAGGCTATGTTTTACTTCAAGGTCATTATATTTCGCATTGAAATCCTGAATACTATGAATAGTATAAGTCAGTATAGTGTGTGTGTATTTACATCTCAAGAAATATGCAAATTTAAATTTTAGCCAAGTGGTCAAAGTATCGGATCATGGCTAGCGTGTCATGAGTTCGAGCCCTGTACCACTGAAGACCCGCCGTGTAGGGACGCGATGCACGTTAAATCTGTCTAGAGCTCAAACGTCCTCCCGTTGGTGTGGTGTGGTAGTTAGGTGTCATCCACGTCACTTGACCATGGTTCAAATTTACGGGGTCCGTCGCCAAAAGCCCTCGTGTAGCTGGACAGTGCGACGTTAATACTCACTCACTCACCCAGGACCGATGACAATACAATACTTAAATAATTTCGTTCCATTGTCCTTATCAGGATCATCAGGAATAACGATTTCCCATTTCCAGATTTGGCAGCTAATTCCAGATTGACAAATAATTCCAAATGTGGCGACTAAAAGATTAAGTTACAACTTATTTCGATTATCTATAAAAGGGTGTTTTTTTTAGTTTTTCTTAAGCTATAATTTATTTAAAAATAGTTCTTAGAAACACTTAGAATGTGTAAATTTATAGGCGTTGAATGTTTTAAAAAACAAGTAAACAGAAATCACCTGAAAGAGTTTGTTACTTTTCTAAGCAGTAAACCATTTATTATCAAAGCCAAAAAATGAATATTGTAGTAATTGAGAGTAACTCACAACGAAAAAAGTTTAAATCGGAATCGTTGTCTTGTTTTGTCAAGCCTAATAAGATGAATGAGTGCTTATTTTATGCAGTATGTATATGTTTATATACATACCCTTGAATTACTTAATTGTATACATTTTATTTAAACAGTTTAACAATACCTAACAGTTAACAGATACCTAATCGAAAAGAGAATGTTTATATTTTTAAAGCTGCTTTTGTTCTCATGAATATTTTATAAATATTTTGATAATTTATTTAACTCGCGGTCACTCGCGCCTGTTTTTTCTACCGTCGTTACTCGCGGGGTATAGAGAACACCCCAAACTTTTAACACGTGTATTAAAGGATGAAAAAAAAATTAAGTCAATTATGATACATATTTATAAAGTACAATATGTTTTTTGTATTATGCAAATAAAATTATTAAATTTGTTGCACACAAATAAGACTAATATTAATTTAAACTAAACCCACAAAATTTTCATTTTAAAACACATAATTCTGTATTGTTTTCTTAAAACACAAGTAAAACGTTTTTCCAGTAATAAACTTACTTTGTAATTAATGTTAAGGATAGTAGAAAGTAGAAAACAAATATTTTAATCATTTTCCAAACATTCAGAGCAGACTGTATTCATATGCTTTAAGCACATATTTGTTTTACATTGAAGGCAAACACAATTGGTTTTTACATCTTTTACCCGTGGACAAACAGTGCAGAGCCCCCTTTTTTGGTGAATTAATGCTCTTTTTACTATCTTCTGTGTCAGTAAAGATTCTTTTGAATTTTTTTGTCAATTATTTTTGTTTCTGTGAATTTATTTGTTGTTTGTTGCTCACAAGTTTCTTCCAATTCTTGTGCCATGTCCATGAGATGAACAGATTGTTTAATATGGTGCTCTTCTGAAATTACACAGTCTTCGAAATCACTTAGTTCATTCTGAGAATCTGTCGATACAGTATCTAATAGATGGGAAAGTCTCTGTTGCTCCCTTTCCCATGGAATGTTTGCCGTAATTTCTGAAAAACGTTTAAACAATTTTAACAAAAAATAATATATTTTACAATTATTTTTAAGATTTATATTATTTTTATACTACAATTATTGAAATTCTAAATAAAATATACATGCACATTAATATATTTGAAAATAAAATATTAACTGAAAGAGTGAAACACTTACCCTATTTTAGATGCTTCGAGTACGAAAATATAACTCAATCACTCGCGGGGTGCTCTCAGCATCCCAGATAAACTTTTGAAGGTCATTACGTTTCAATCGTCCGAGTGCGAGTGATTGCATCAGAACTGTAGGTTCAGTGACCCAAAATGTGCAGCTATAGAAAAAATCGTGGTTCTGCGCATTCTTTGTGGAATTCTAGGAAGCTTTTCTTGTTGCTGGGGTGTACACAGCACCCAGCGCGAGGGACGCGGGTTAAGCAAATCAACAGCATTTTATAATTACAATAAATACAGGAATATATGATATATGTTGCGAGGAGACCTCTATTTTCTACTTCTTATTTTGTCACTGAATTTAATTAAATTCATGTATTTCTTTTAAAAAATACACATAATGTTTCTATTAAATATTTTTTTTTAAAAAAAATAGGTCATGATATGGTTAAAAGTTTTAAAAAAATTCATCTTGAAGCGCAAATAAATAAGCTTTGTTGATTACGCATGCAAAAATCTCTTTCAGAGCAAATGAAGTTTCAGAAATTAACAGCAATACTTGCAAATTTTAATCACGCTGCTTTGGTTCACGAAGCGCAGAAATTTTGAGACACAAAAGAAACATTATTTATGCTAACAAATTACGACTTTAGCATGCCTTACAAAATCCAAGAACATTAAAATTCAAAACAAACGTTAGCACACATCGAACGTCTAAATGAAAAGTACATTCCCCTCCTATCGGTGCGATTTTTTCCGGTACATTTTAATGTTTACTCTTATATTTTTTTCCATTTTCTTTCCCTTTGCATCTGTCCTGATGATATTTATTTGATGCGAATTCTATCGGAAAAATAAACGAAATTCTCAATCCATACTTGAAGCATTTTTATCTCGACTTATTTTATGTTTTGAAATTTTTTCATCGAACCATTCGGATTGTCATAATTCGCAAAAAAATAAATTCTTTTGAAGAAACTTTGTTTTTTAGCGAAAAAGGAATAAAATAATCTTTTTTAAAAAATTATATCGAATAGTTTTGAAAAGCTCCTCTGGATATTTGAAATGCTTTTTTGTTTCTTTCCATATAAGTACCCTATTTAAAAACATAATTTTGTGTTATTGAAATTTTTAACTTAGAATCACGGAAATAACAATAAAAAATAGATTTTTAAGTTTATTTATAAGAAATCAAAAATATTTCTACTTATTATGTCTGTGTTACGAATATCTATCTCAGCATAAATATCTTTACAGATACTCAATTCAAGTCATATAAAAGAGAGATAGATTATTAGCATTTTACAATTCAATTGACAAAAATCGGTCAATAAATCAAATCTAATTTTTTTAGTCTAAATTATTTTTATTTACCTTTTTACAAACTCACAATATTTGGAAGCTCTAAGTTTAAAAAACGCAGAGTTATGATATTTTAAACGTTTGTTTTTATAGACATTCCAATGGCAAATCAAAACTTTAAACAGACTCAGGAAGATAAAATAACTAGTTTGTCTTTATTTAAAATGCTAAGGCTTTTTCTTCTATTGAGCTTAACACTTGGGAATTTTTTTCACTTGTTGCTAATAGTACATGTAACAAAAGTTGGTATGCATTTTTCAATCACAGCAATACTTATTTATTAAAATAAGTAATAAAAGTTAGAATTTAGACATTTTTTAAGATATTTTGAATAAGCATTCATAAAAAGTAGTATTGTACGAATACCAATCATGTTATCACAAAACCCACTTGCGTACTTGCAAATCAAATTTCATATTTGTACCTCAATTTTTGTAGCAGGAGTAGCATTTGAAAATCGCTTCATAAGTTTCAAGTTTTTCCCTTAAAAATTAAATTATTAGCTTTTTTATTTTGAGCACAAAATCTGTTTTACATCATACATACACATAGAAGGCGACCAAAAAATTATTAAAATCATTAAATTAAAAAAAAATTGTGTAAATCGTGTTGAATATATGTCCCCTTAATTTACAGTTATATCGCTACCTCCTCCTCATGTTGGTTGAGGTTAAGATCATGCGCCTTAGTTTCAATATCGGAGATATCCGTATTTCAACCTGGGTGAGCTTTTGAATAAAACCCGAACTGAAGACAATCAAAAAGGGTTAATAATTTATTATATTAAGTTTTTTGAGTCGCAGGTTCCTAGAAGCAAGTCTTGAATGAATGAATGAGTGAATATTAACGTCCCACTGTTCAGCTACTCGAGGGCTTTTGGGGACGGTCCGCGTGATTTTGAACCATGGTCAAGTGACGCGGACGACACCTGAGCTGGCACCCCCCTCTCCTAACTACCACACAAACGGGAGGATGTTTGAGCTCTCAACAGATTTAACGTGCATCGCGCCCCTACACGGCGGGTCTTCAGTGGTACTGGGATCGAACTCATGATATGCTAGCCACGATCCGATGCCCAGACCACTTGGCAACCGCGGCCCCGAAACAAGTCTTGATAGGTCACAGTAAGTGTAAGAGAAACTCTATTGGAGAGTGCTGGGGTGTCGTATATTGTTGAAACTTGTAAATAGCTAGCTTCTGAGAAGCCCCTTAGTGTCTCGAGAGTCCCTTGGTTTCCGCTTTTGGTGCCTCTTTAAAGGTGGGATACATCACGCTCAAAAAGTGACACGTGATGCAGAATCACTTTTGTTCCAAAGTAGCCGGGTTTGCTATTTCACTATTGGTCCTAGTCACCCCTCACGCGGTGGACTCTGAATCCAGTGGTTAGCGTGGGAGCTGCACCACCCTACTGTCAGCTGGATCAGGAGAAGTCAAAGGTTGACTTGCCTTAAAACATAAGTGTCGGGGTATCCAGTCTGGGATACTTTCCCACATGAAACTACTTGACCGTTTATACGTCACTAGTTCCCTAACAGGAAATTGATCATCTGGTGGAGACTGCCGAAAGTTAAACACTATAGATGATTACGTGATATGAAACAAAGGCAAAGTAAAGGGTAATAATTAGTTTGTAATTATCTGAAAGTGATATAACATTTCAGACTAACTGAAAATCCTCCATAATTCTGTGTCGTAAAAGTGGCTATGCAAATATAGTACTGGCGCGTATTATTGTGGCAATATATCGTCCAAAAACATCTACTCCTTATGTACTGTTGTATATAATCGTCTACTTTATTGACTATTTATTCGTTATTCAGTAGTGATACGCATTTTTGGCATGACATTGTTTTAGCTCAAAATGCGCGCAATTTAGCTGTATGGAAGGAAATCCGACTTACAGAGAAAAGACTTAATGGGGTGGGGGATATCCCATTTTTACGCAGTGTTTAAAAGTACTTTTTTTTCATTAAAAATTTTCAGCAACCTTCATCTGGTATTAATTTTTTGAAAAAAATGTGTATATATTGTCATCTTAACTGTACTTCATTTAAAAGTACACAACTGTAATTTTATTACTAATACAATGAAAACTGCAGTGCATGCATGGGATAAAATTATTTAATTCACAACTACTTCTAAACACAATTGCAGCTATTTAATTAACAAATGTTTGTGCTTATCAACATTTTATATGCTTTTTGCACTCCAGAGCATATTTCAAAAACTGTGCTATTTTTTAATAACCGCATGCACATGTTACATGGTTATTTCTGAATTTCACGTACACTCTAACATTTCTTTATTTGAAAAATATTTTAAAAAATTGATTTTAAATTTTTTTTGTTCGTTCAGCATGCTGAACATTTAAATTTGCTGACCGGACTAAAGAACAAAAAAGGAGCGCAATCTCTGTTGCTCTTTCTAGAACAATAAAATTTAGAATTGTTCGGATTCTCAAAGTAGACCTTCCTCTAGCAAACGTAAATTTTACGACAAACGCGTAATCTGATTTCGAGCAATCTCGCCGTAAAAAGCGAAAAGATTTTCCCGAGGAAACCATTCTTTTTTGGGGGGAGTCGGGATTGAATTTAAGCACCTCGTAAAGTCTCCGATGTTGGCACCGAAGACATTAAATTGCATTTTAGGTAAAGAGCAGCAAACAGAAGAAAACTACTGAACAAAATACAGAGTCTAAGGATTTACACTGATCTCCTTTTATTTTCTCCAAAAAAAATGTCTTCCTTGCGTCAATAGATGCGTTGTCAATGAAAAATCAAAATTCGAGACTTTTGGTTTGTTTTAAATGATAAGAAAATTAAATGCTTTGTAGTCTTAAATAGATGGAATATCAGTGGTAAACTAGTTTTTGTTCGTTCTAAATATGCTCGCAATTTAAACTAGATATTGACAATATTCTTAATTCTCTAAAGTATTTATGTGCTTAACAGCTGATTCATAACTATTCTGTAACACAACTTTAAAGCCATACGTATGATATTCTGTTTTCCTAAGATCACGTAAACTGAGACAGGCACAGTAAGCCTTGGTCGTCATGGGCAGTTGCGACACTGGGTTCAATTATTTATGTTACTTAGTTAAACCAGTTAGGATTATCTTCGCATTAAATTAACTTATTGTTTAGTTAAATAAAATTAATGTAACAAGTTTTTTTTCAAGAAAACTGAAGAAGCAGGGCAAATAAAATAAAATTATAAAAAATAGTTTTATTAATGTAAACATCATTGCACTTTTCGTAAATCATGATGTTCAGTTTTGTCTTATTAAATGTATTTGGACATACACGCAGAAAACTGATAAGGAAGCATTTTAAGAACTCAAGGACATACATGGATATATTTTTTTCATTCCTTCTATCCATATTTGAGCTCCCGAAAAATATTTTTTCTTATGCATTCTTCTTTCGATTATCCAACATCTCCCATTCCATTTGCTTCTGGTGATACATGCTATGCGGATTGACTGGAATCTCTGTATTTCAGGACACTAAGAATGGATTATTCAAAAATCGAACTGTCAAGTAACTTGAGGTCCGTTACACCCGAACCGTCTGCATTCCTTGAAGAAGGGCTCTTGTACAACACGGTCAAAGGACTTTTAAATAGCGAAAGAGTTCTGGTTCTAGAATCTTATTTCCGTCAAATTTCTCAGATCCTGTTATTGTGAATAAATGTTTCTTTAGATTATACGATCAATATTTTTAGATGTAAGATATTGCATGATGGCGCAAGATGGATTTGTTTTTGAGTTAATCAAGCAACAAGGCTCTCACTCGATACTAACGTTGATGGTGACGCGGGATGACTGAGCTTCCCCAATCATTTTTTTATAATTTTTTTTACTGCACAAGATAAAAATTGCAATTTCAGTGAATAATTTAACTAAGAGAAAGTATACTTACCTATGTTTAAGGACTTTTCAATATTTCTTTGATAATTTGAGAAAAAATCCAATAAAATTGAACTAAAATGTTTTAAATGTGTGTGACCTGAATAAAGGACAGAAATCATAAACACCTTTCTTTAACATTTAAAGGAATAATATTTGCTGGCAAAACTGTTGTATTTTGTTCAAGTTATTTTAGTTTTATTGTCCTTTGATCGTCGACACATAACACGTAGTTCTTCTCGCGTTTGACTTTTTGACACGGCGCAGTGTGTCTTGTGTACACTTGTGGCTCTTCATATCGTTCTCAATAGAGTTTTTTAGGTAACATTTGAAAACTTTCCTTTCAACTCAAACGTTTCTAGTTTATCACTCTTTTCAAGTCTACTTTCGCTATCAAGATTAATATCCATTATTTCGTTAGGTACTACTCTTTCTTGATCAGTTTCAGCTTCATTCAATTGAGATTGCAGAAACCCGTTTCTCATTTTACATTCTGTTCAATTACATTTATAAACCCGAATGTGGCATACAACAAATCTATTAAAACCATCAATTCGTCCTTAGGGGGGGAAAATAGCCTGTCTATAGAAAATATTTTAGAACAAAACTGGTCTCTCGTGGGGAACTCAGTCGTCTTAAATACCTTGATATTCTAAGAAAGGTTTGGCGTCCCCCCCCTCCAAAAATAGGGGGAGGGGATATGTGATAAATACATTTTAGTTTACATGAAGACTGTAATATAGGAGGATACTGATAACGTCATTTGTAACAAAAAAAAGTTTTCCCATGGTTTTTTTAAGGACTTCGTGAGCTTTGGGTGACTCTGTGCCCCACGCAAACGCTCCCGGGTTAAAGGCTATTCTGTTGGACAAGCTATATCTCATTGACGTTGATTAATACTATTCCAGTATAATTCAATATAGTCTGTTTACACAAAGATAAATTTGGATATTCCAAGGTATCCCATTATTTTATTATTTACTGATAACTCTAAATGCGTCTTTACTTTCATTTAAGTAAATGAACAGTTGTTTAATTATAAAACAAAGAATTTAAATAGAAATCTCACGAAATAATTTGCTGTTAAAAAGGAGACAATTCTAAGAACTAAACTATTCCTTTTCAAAGGTAAATAGAATAGTTTAGTTCATGAGTGAGTTTTTTAAACAACATACAAATATAAACAGTCCATTCCAAAATTTACTAAATAAAAATTGTTAATGTGTTTGAATATGTGTAAGAACTACTTTTTTTATTTTTGGCTACATATCATGACATTTGGTGGCGGTTTTTGATTTCATAGAAATGGTCGTACCAGTAAGTTAATACCAAAGAAATTATTTCATTTATTACATTTTTTTCGGTAATGTATGAAAAATAAGTATTGATAATTTATTTCAAATGATGATGAAACATTTGACTAGGAAAAGTTATTCTAAACGCACTTTAAGAATGTTAAGTTGATATTATACCACCTTTTTCAAAAGATTATTTTTCCAATTTCAAAAAGAAAATTTATTAGGTTATATAATCATTTTGATTTCTTCAACAAGAAATTTCATATTAAACTTCTTGCTTTTGATTTGCTCTTAAAACTCAATTCTATGAAAAAGAAACAAAGCAAAAAATAAATAATATCTGAATAAAATGTACAGCAAGGAATTTCAAAAATATTAATTTGCTGTTTGGTTTTTGTAATTTACATGAATAACTTTTCGGAATATTGTCAAAATATCTAGTTCTTACAAATGGGAATTCAATTTTTCCTCAATTTCTAATAGATTGTTTTTGATGCATTCAGTTGAACTTGGTTTTTGAGGAAAAAATCTACAAACCATCTCTGAAATAATAATTTCTAGGAAAACAACTACCTCCATAGCATCATTTTAAAGTTTCAAGAAGAGAAGGCCTTCCTCTTTCGTTTACATCGGCGTTAAAATATGAGCTACAGGCTTTTTAGGCTGTTCTGGCTTAGTAATCAATTTTATGGGGCTTCCGGGGCGTGTTTTTATCTCTGTCGGGATTTACGTGTCTTTCGAAACAACAGAACATTTTTTATACAATGCGCAATTTCGTTAAAAAATATATTCGCCTATCGTATTTCACTCAGTTTAAAATACAGCATGCCGTATCCAGTTTATTTTTCAAAAATACTTTACATTCAAGTATTTGTTTCTTGATATGTTTAATCTTAGTCTATTGTGAATTTATTAGAGTTATTTAAATGATGAGGGATTTCAAAATACATATGGAAAAGCAAAATAAGGGGGGGGAGGGTTTGAATTTGAAAGGATTATATCCTGAAATATTCTGAAGTACGAAAGGCATATAAGATTGGAATGTACATAAGTGAATAAAATCATACTTAAAAGTGTGAGAAAAAACTACTCAATGCTTAGTGTATACATATAAGCAATTAGTATTAAAATACAAAATCTGATAATAAAGTTCGGGGAATAGTCCTGTACCATTAACGAAGATTTAATATTAATTAAAGTTAATTTACTGTCCTTCGAAATGGTCACCTCCCATAACTATGCATCACTGAGATCTACTATACATGTCCTGGAAAGTTTGCAAGAAATCTTTTTTTGGGATGGAGCTCAAAAGCATCGTCACATTTTGTCGGATGTTAGAAAAATTGTCAATAGCGTAACACTTTTTACTCATCCCTGAATTCTGGTTAACCATTTGTCGCACGGATTCACGATTAATCTGCAGTTCATTCAGCTATCATGTGCACAGATAGTTGACGATCTTTAGTGATTAACTTCCTCACTTTCTCCATGTTTTCGTCACTAATAGAGGATGTCAGTCTTCCGCTACGGGGGCTGTCAGAAACATATTCCCTGCTTTTCGGAAACGGGCGAACCACTCGTACACACACCTCATGGTCAGTGCTTGATTTTTATAAACACATATCAGCATCGCATAAGTTTCTTTTGGTTTCCAAGCTTGTAATAAAACTTTAAATTGATCTTTTGTTCTTTCGTTTTGCTGTTCTCAGTTAAGAACCAACGTACTAAACAAGCACTTTGTAAAACATTCTTACATGGAACACAAATGAGTTTCAACTGAACAACGGTGAGGACAGATAGTCAACACATGCCGCTATGCATGTGCAGTGTTTTGTTTCGCCAGTGTTGCCAGATCGGCTGTTATTACTTCATTCAACGAACTTTATTTTCAGAGGTTGTATATATACCTGATTTGTTTTATTAAAACTATGAATCACTAGATGATGCAGATATCAGTTCATATAATTAAAATGTTTCTATAGTATTAAACAGGGGCTGGAAATCTATGGCACACGCGCCAATTTTGGCAAGAGGTACAAGTCTTAGTTGCACTCCGCACTTCTCTACGGCACCTTGAATCATATTGATAGATTGGTTCGGCACACCATATCATCAAGTTTGCCAACCTTGATATATAATACTAGCTAGTACTCCCCCCCCCTTCACTGTGAATTTCATGACGTTGTATGTGACCATGTTCTGTTTTTAAGTTAGATATATATATCTAAATACTAACATTAAGCTTTCAATTGTTTAAAATACAATTTTATAGCCCTTGATAGAAAAAGGACAAGGCATGAACTACTAAAATGGAGTGTAACATCCTTTACGCCCTCTATACCCCTACAGAGTTGGTTTCCACCATTTTTAGTGGATCTCGACTCAACAAAAGAAACATACTTACCAAATATTAAGTCTGTAGGTTTAATAGTTCCAGAGATATTGTGACGAGTGAATGAGTGAGTGACTAAGTGAGTCACTTTTTCTCCTTTATATATACAGATAGATAAATAGACAGAAAGATGCAGAACATAATGTAAAAAAATTTATATGAAACATTTCCTTTTAATTTTCTTAATAACAATTGTTTGGTGTAAGTGCTTGACTCTTTAAATCATATTTAAATACATTTTGTTTGACAATTTATTCTAATTTGAATTATATTTTTCTTAGCATATCTATAACAAAATCAATTCCTAAAATATGTATTTCAGAATCTTGTGACATTTCTTACACTATTAATCTTTATATAGTTTAGTTCCAATAATTTACGTATTTGTTTCATCAAAATTTTACCCAAAATTCGATAACCACATATAAGCCGAATTGGCAAACGAATCCTGCCATTTTCAAATATGTTGCTAAGCGAATAAAACGGGTGGGGTATTTTCCAATAAATTGTTGTAAAATTAGATGCCAACGGCTATATCTTCATTTCTGAAAATTCTATCTGAAGTTAACACACTTTTTTTCTATTAATTCCTTACCTTGAGAACTATCTGTCTTACTTTTCTGTACCAATTTTGGTATGTTTGGAAAATGAACGGGATCAGAATTTTTATAGTACGGCAAATGATCATCCACATTTTGTTTCATACTCTGGATTAAACTCACCGCATGGTAAACCTATTCATCCAAACATTCCAATGAGTGAACGTAAATTTTAAGAACTGTACGAAAACCCGGATTCTGACACTAAATTTGGATCACTTATGTGACTCCCCCCCCCCTTTATCTTTACAGTAAAAATTACATTCAAAATATCCAAAATGTTAAAAAATTGAATTTTTTTGCACAAACTTTTTTAAAAAGAAAATCACGTATTTTCCGAGATTAGAGGATTTGTGTGTATAACCGACTCAAATAATTTAACTTAAAAATAGTTCCAAAAATACTCAGCTTTTGCACGGTAATGTACGGTACCAAAAAACTAAGGTAAAACAATACATTTTTATGAATCTCTAAATCAAAAAAAAAATATTGTTTATTTATTGCTTGATGTTTTTAATAAGTAAAGTTCATTGCTAAAGTAGTATTGTACTTATTCCGCTATTAATTATTACCCAATACTAGCCAACTTTCTGTAAGCCTTCTGTACTCGAGCTCAATGCATACGCGGATATGTGTATTAAACTTCCTATAATATTATCAAAATCGCTCACGTTATGTCTCAATCCTTTATGTGCTAAGCATTTCCATTCCCACTCAAGATGGAGACGACAGGATATATTCAATCGAAATCCGATCTTTAGACCTTTCAAACATTGTTCAAATCTTCCTTAGATCGAACGATTCAACTATTTTAGGTCAGGTGCATCCCATCTATATCAATTTTCTATAGAGACGTCCCTTCAATGTGGAACTTATGGCTTTTGTATGATGATTGGTCCCAGAGTAAGAACGTCATTTCCGTTGGATTTCTTAAGCCTTTAGGTGAATATCCATGCTCTTTAAAGTGATTTGAAAAAGATTGATTTGTTTGACATGTAAGGAAATATATAATAAAAGAACTGAATGGAGATGACGGAATATATATTTTTAAAGAACGCCATATAAAGAAAGTAAAGTTGTTTATGGTGTTATGAGAGATGACGGGTAAGGTATTCTCATGATGTTAGAATGCTTAGTGGTTTGCTTTTTTTATTTCTTGATATTCAAAGAGCTATTTACTTATTTTCTATATATTCCCATGAACTACCTCAACTTGGGGAATTTTGCATATTCAGAAGTGGTCAGTAGCAGTGAGATAAGGAATTGTTTTCTTTTCTTGTTACATGTGTAATGTGGGACTATTCCTACTTCCCTCATGCCCCCCTTGTCTTCTCTCGAATCCGGCTAGATGTGTGGGGAGAACGGAATAATCAGTCGACATGATTCACTCTAATTATTTTACTGTCACAAAATATCAAGCAAGCACAATAATAATCCAATTAAGATTGCTGATCAATACTTAGAGCACGAAGGTGAAACCAGTTAGCGCGGGGATAATATTTACGGACCCTCAACTGATTTCTACGATAACTTATTCAAGTTCAATTTCAACTCCACCGCGAACTAACAAGTTATTCGCTAGCTTCTATTTAAATAATGCTTACGATACCTGTACTCTTGTAAAGACGAAGTCCTACTGTTGAGGCCTTGAACTCGAATGCTTGACGGGATCAAATCCGATTCGATGGATCCTCACTGGGAAATCTTCAATTATCACTTTTATAAACTTAGATCCTCACTGCAATAACTCTCGATGCTCCACTCACTAACTCTCAAAACTCGTGAATACAGAATTTATATAATAAACTTAATTTGCATAATCACGTTTTCTTACCTTCGGTGAAAGTCTTACCCAAGGAGTAGCGTGTAGATCCACCACACAAGGTTTTACGATTTAGTGCAGGGGTTGTTGGACTTTTCCAGGGTCTAATGCTTTTAAAGCCTGGTGGTTCACCCAGTGACGCAGGTGTGGCCCTTCTGTATTAAAATTGCATATTTCTTCTATTCACTTGTTTTGAACAATGTATGTCTCTTTTAAAATACGACAGATTACTATTTTTACAACAAAAACGCAAGTAACGGAAAATTGTCATTGTAAAGGCTAGAACAACTGTGAGAGACTGCTATACCGTGGAACGCTGACCTATTCAATATAGCGAGCAGAAAACATACGTGAACCGATGAATCTGAAACCGTCGTTTGTTCTTACATTTGTGCGCTACCGATTCCCGCACCATCGCGGTACATGACATGAACTTGAGAATCCAATCCCATGGAAGAGCGGGGTGAGAAATCATGTCTCAATAGCCAATCCCGATGGAAGAGTATTCATCAATATTTATTTTCCCCTTCAGTTAGGGTGAGGGGAAAAATTCACTTCAACGGCTGTCCTCACACACATAGTGATCGTTTTTTCCCCCGCAGTGGCAATGAACATAAACGTCATTGTTCGCTTCCATTGAAGGTAAATGTGTGTGTCTACACATTCATCGAATAATTTTCTTAAGTAAACACAGCCGCATCCATTGTTAAAAGACGATTATCCAGTATAACTGGCATCGGTGTTGCTTAAATATGTTTATTTTAGAATGCGTATCTTCGGTCTTTGTTAAGGCAGTCACCTCAAAATGTCTTTGCGGTCCACTGGTCGATCACGATCTACTTGCTGCCCATTACTAATTTAGTGAGTTAGTTATTAAAATAACAGATAGTTGATAATGAATCACACGGTTCAAGGTTGCTTTAAAGAGTATTATCTTTTCATGAGTTCTGCAGAAAAATTTTCCAGATTTATGATTTTGATGTATTATGGAATCATCTAACATTCGTGTGAATAGAAAGAAAAAATCCATACACACATGGGTTCATTATTTTATAATTTTAATGAACGTGGGAGAGATTTCTATTCTACGACAGGTACATTTTAATTATTAGTTATTCCTCTAAAAAATGGCAAATGCAATAGTGATTTATTTAAACTTTTTCAGCCGGATTTAAGCTAAAAATTATGCCATTAATTTATGTCTTCAATCGATGGAATATACAATTCATGGAATAACGGTAAATCCCATAATGCACGTGCATGATATAATACCTGACAAAAATATTGGTTTTATTTGCTTCTGAAAAGAATATTTCAAAATTTTCTAAATAAAAAAAACAATAATGGTGACAAATTGTCAAAAAAGTACTTATGCCTTTTGCAAAGAAAATGTATATTTATAGTCCATATATAATTTATACAAGAAATGAGAGAAATGCCTTGGTAATCAAAGTAAAAATAAATACTCCTGTATTGAACCACCCAATGTTTACAAAGAAAAAGTTACTATTATATTCCTTAGTAATATTTACATGTGTCCTTTGATACAAAAAAAGTTATCACAATGATCTGCCTCGAAAAAATAAAGGTACATTCATTCTGAGGGCTCTTTCGTTATATTCTGCTCGATGTGAGCAGAATAGTTCTGCTCGTTTCATATCCTTTGCACTACTTGATAAAGCAATACCTACACTGGAAATTTCATAATTTTCTGGCCACTCCTTCTTGGTGTTGTATTTTAAGTGTGAATAAATATTTTCAGTGTGCTTATATTGTGCACAATGTGAGCGGAATAGTGTTGCGTATTTCACATCATTTGCACTACTTGCTGAAGGTCGCCTACACACACTGGAAATTGCATAATTTTCCGGCCATTGTTTCTTGGTCTTACATTCTCAGTCTGCATAGCAAATTTAACTTTAAAAATATACAGAAGTATAAGACGAATATTTTTCTCTGAATATTGTAGTTTGTACGTCAGATATTTTAATTATTTCTAAATACGAGGAAAGGCCCAATAAATTGATGGCAGGTATGCGTACGATTAGGGTTTGCAGCCCCGGGATCCCGGTGGTTTTTTCAAATATCAGGATCAAAATAACTAATCCCGGGATTTAATTTTTGTCTGAATTATATTGTGAAATTTTTTTGAAAGTATTGTGAATCTGGTATTACATTTAATGTATCTTATTTACTTTTTTTTGTACTGGATATGTTTAATGTCAGTTTTCTTACCTGTTGAACCTTCAAGGGTTCGAGGCGGGTGTGTAGTATGTTAAACCATGAAATCTAATATTTGTTTTACCTTCTGTAACTTACTCCCCATCGCGAGTGGGGTCAGAAAACGCGCATTTCTCCCATCCTTCAAGATGTCCGGTGCCAGTTAACTTGGACACAGACAATTAGAATTTTTGGAAGATATCTAGTAGGATTTTCAGCACCGGGATCCCGGAATTCCGAAACCATGGGATCCCGCTTTTTTTCCCAATCCTAAGATATAATTTTTGTCTGAATTATATTTAAAAAATTTTTTTTCTCATAACAATTTTTTAAGAATTTAATTATTCAAAAATTATATTTTTTTTTTGAAATATGTACGTAGAATTTTTGTGTACACTTAAAAAACATATATGCACAGCTCTCACTTCTCGTATGGGAGAATACCACTCAGATATAAGTGGCTCACTGCAATGTTTACACAATTATATAAGCAACATCTCTCAAGAATAGATTTTGTCACAGTTCCTTCTTCAGTTAAATGCCGTTAATTAATAACGAACCTGCTTGGAAGACTTGAGACACTTCAAATCCCATCGCATTGCTAACAGCTCATGCAACTGGATCTTCAATTTCAAATGAGGTAACACTTGAAATTCATTCACATTCTGATTCAATAACTGGATCAGTTTACATACAAAAACCATTAAGTGTAGCATAAGAACTAAATAATGTTATCAAAGAGGTATAGGCACCAATGCAGTCTATTAGATTTGAGACGTTGTCATTAAAAATTCAAAAAGAAAAGTCTCTTTTTTTGAAAATGGAGGGAGACGTGGTGACTACCTGAAAAAATCATACTCCTATTTAATGGCGATAATACCTACTAGTAAAGAATACAAACGTGCATTTCCTTCGGCAGGACAATGTGTAACAAAAATAAGAAGCCGTTTCAACGATGAAACACTGGAGGAGCTGTGTTTTTAAAAACTAATTCACAGAAACATAAGAAATGAAGAATGCCTTTTTTAAAAATTTCATTATGTATTATTTTTATTTGTTTTTACATGAATTAATTTTTTATTTGTTTCATTAAAATAATATTTAATCGATTTTTAATTATATTTTCAATTTTATTATGCAATTTTAACTATGCTAATATGTAAGTATTTTTAATAAATAGCTCAGCCCTAATCCCAGAACCAATCCCGGGATTCGGATAATGTAATCCGGGATTGAAAATATGACACGGGATTGCAAACCCTAAGTACGATGGAATGTTCCTTGTTAGAGTTTTAAACCTTACATGTGTTCAGATTTAGAAATCGATAAGTGCATAATCTGGTTTCGTGTATTCTCACAGAAAGAAGACTAAAATATATTTATTTTCAAATATATCATTTTCGGTGTCTAGAGGTCAATTTAAGATCCTGATAAAATCTTTGATGAAAGGAAGGTAGATTTTTCTTACAAACAGATAAAAAAGGATAAAATTAATGGTCTTAAAAATTTCTGATTTCATTGTTAGTAAATAGAAGGATATTTTTTCCCTTTACAATGATCATATGCAAATATCTGGAAAGGGTAAGAAGTAAGAAATCTGTCATTTCTGAAGTTTATAATTTCATTTTTAAAACGTTTACCATACTCTTTTGGGGCAACATATATATATATATATATATATATATATATATATATATATATATATGCATTTTATTCTTATAAAACGCTATTCTAATTTTAGATGAAGTTTTAAAAATATTTTTGTAAGTAGAGTAATATTTATGAAAAAGAAATTTTAAAAGAAGTATAAACTTTGGATAATGGGTTTGTACAATTTTTCGTTTTGACAACATCATTATTTAGAATTTCTCAGAATAATGTACATATAAAACAATCGAATGAAGAAAAGTAAAGATCAAAGATTCCTTGAGATTTCAGTAAGAATTTCCTTATCATCGTAGATAACAGTGAAATAGTTTTTAAAAAATTATCAAATACTTTTTTTTTTACTTAAATTAACTCTTTTTTTTAATTTTTAACTTTTGCAAGGTGCAAACTTTCTTTTATATTCGAGATACTTTAGTATACCCCAAAAGAATATTAGTTAATCATTAATAAATTAACTTACTTTTATTTTAATTTATACTAAGGAAATTTATTTTAAATTTATCTGTTATTTTTTAGAATTTTAATTTTGTGTAAACGTTTAAAAAAATCTACATCTGTGTTATATTTATATTCAGCATTCAGAACCTCTTGTCAAACAATAGTTATATGAACTCATAAATATGTAGTAAAAGTTCAATAATCTGTATCTAAAATTGCGCTTATTCCACTCCATCTATTGATCTGCTGTTTTATGTCAATTATTTCCATTTACTTGCACCCAAAACTCAAATTTGCTATATTCCTATTCAAACAACAAATCTAACCCTGGCAGTTTTATCCAAAATTAACTACATAAATATACAAATGTTGAATTTATGTCTCTTTATCTTACATTTAGTATTGTCTAGATGGGCACTCTGGGGAAATTCGATTTCTAGACATTCCAGACAGTAAGTCTGAATCTTCCGAAAATAGAATGAGTGAAGGTTAGGAAAGAGGCTTATTCGTCTTCATTCCTTGCAAAGACGCTCGAGTAAATAACCTTAGGGCTTTTATGCAATAATAGGTATAGTTTGAACATTTGATTACCATTGATTTCAACAGCCCTTTTAATGTGGTATTCATATCAGGTGAAATATTCTTCTTCTTTTACATCAACTATACCCCCGTATGAAATTCAAAAGAAATAAAAACAGTCTGGTATTTGTCTAACAAATACAGAAAATTGAGTTTTAAGGTGGTTCTCACTTTTGATAGAAAAATAATAGAGAGAATTTATAGAACTCCATTTCTCTTTGTAATCGAATATTTTTCTTTATAAAAACATATTACATGGTATTTTGCTTGCGCATCTTTCAAAAAAACTCTGGTGATCGTTTTTATTTTTTTATTTTGTGATGATAGACACAAAACATATTTTGACAAATAATTGCATTTCTTAAAGGTTCCAATCAACTACGCGTATGTTCAAAAACATTTTAATAAATTTCGTAAATATATTAACGAAAATTCCTTGCAAAAATATTAAATTGGATATGATGCAGTGTGAATTTCAGAAATGAAATATATAAATATTATGTGTCCCCAAACGTGTACATACCTATCCCCGTATTTAAGATTAATGAAGTCGTAAAATACTTTATACTATATGAAATACATATATAAAACGATCATAAGGGAATAATTTCACAATACGAATTTCCTGAATAAAATATGTAACAAGAAATGTTGAGTATCCGAGGAAGTAACTTAGAAGTGAAAATATAAATTTCACTTATTTAAATATGTATACATTTCCAGAGAGCTTACTATTAGTTAGCGTATGGCTAAAGGTTTTATAACGTACATTTGTTACTGGTTTAAAATATAATTTCATTTTAGTGTATAGAAGCTAAAAATATTTCTATTAGTATTCCATTAGATCATGTAAAGTAAATGATGTTGAGGCATACAGTACATTTTGTAAAGAAAAGAAAAACTGTTTCAAAATAAGTATAAATGTAAACATATAATGTATTCATGGTTAAATATAAGTATTCATGGCTAAAACACTGAACATAATACTTAAACAAGATATTTTAAGGTTACTAGAGAGTAAATTAGAAGTGAAATGCGCCTTACAGTTCCTAAATTACTTCCTCTCATTTAGCATATAATATGATTTGCTAATAAGCAAAAATTGAAATACAAGGGAATTTAATTGGCTATCATGGTTACATAGTACTTTACATGAAAATTTTAATTATAAAACATCAGCCCCGTAATATGAGTGGAGAACGTCTTATAACAATGTCTACTACTAGGCTAAGAACAGGTCATTACAGAGAAATTAAGATTGATAGGGATGGTTGATGAACTTATAAGAATTGTGATAACTGTCCGGATACAGAGCTAACACCTACTCATATTTTTTACTGCCCAGCTATTCTTGCTGCTCTACACGAAATAGGGGTCCTGTTTTCTTCAACAAATCTCTATGAGAATAATACTGAACAGATTGCCAGAACAGTCATCTGGGCCTATGGTACTGTCTTATTTGGCTTCGTCACGTACCCGACATCATCAAACATTTCGAAACGCCAAGAACAATTTCTGTAGTTTATTTTACTTGTATGAAAAATATACACAATACCCGATGGATAGAAATACAAAATTTATAAATTGGTGGTAAAAATTAAATTAAACCTTTTTTTTTATTTTATTTATTCTTTTTGTTTAATTGATCAATTTCCTTTTACGAAACATGAAATTTATAACAGCTTAAAACCTATTGGAAATGAAATCAATATATGGTTGATTAACTCAACTGACTGAATAAATCATTAAGGTTCGTTTACTCAAACATGAAAAAAGCCTAAACAAAACTATAGAAATACATTTCACATACAAAAAGCATCAATCTTCATGAACATTCTCAGTCATAAATCATAAATTTTTTTTATAATAAAGCTTTTTTAAAAAAATTAAAACATTCAATGAAAAAAAATTTGTTTGGCATGTAAAGTAAAAACTCAGTTTTATTATGATAGAAGAGGGAATTTAAACCAGACGAAACGCACCAGTTATGATAAAAATATGTAATTATCAAGATACTTACCTAAGTACTTTCTGCCAGAGAAAAACAAATCTATGTTCAAATTCTATTCTTTAACGTAGTTTCGAAAAAAAGAATTTGAACATCTGTTTTAATATGAATAAGTGCACATAAAACTTATGATAATGACCTCTCTGATACAGTGACTATTATTATTAGCATATAAATGCATTAAAGTATTTGCAATCAATTCTTCAAATGTATCAAAACTCTCTCTCTCAACAAAATCATTTGAAGTATAGCCAAGAATCGTTTCATTTTTTATCAAGGCCATTAATTATAACGCATAAAGAAAAAGGTTTATGTGAAAAATTTGCTCTATATGTATTAAATACAAATTTTTTTTTAAAGAAATTTTAAAATCCTTGAAATCTTGAAATGTATACGTAATTTATATCCAAAATTTTGTCTGATTTACAAGAACATACAATTTAATTGCACTAATCAAGGGTAATATTCGATATACTAATTGCATTGCTGTTGTGTTACTAATCGCAATATCTTTATCTATATTACACTAAGTTAAGAAATATTGCTCATAACTATATAACCTCTGTACCTATTTAAACTCAAATATATTATTACGAATACAGCTATGCACAATGTAATAATTCTGCATCAAACTATATACAATTGCGCAATCACACTACATATTCTACAATTTAGGAAGTCTTTTCAGACAACTATATGTCCATTGAATCTCTGACTCTATTAATATACATATTAATTTATATACTACATGGCTTTATCGGTTATCTATATATAACACTACAACTATCTAATAGCATGGAAGATATTTAGTATCAAAATTCAATTTCAGTCATTCCTAACATAGTATAAATCTCCTGCAAATGGAAAGGTCGAATAATCTTAAATCAGGTTAGCATGGTATATACTGACTTCCAAAACTAAGCACATATCAGGAAATTCGATAAAAATGCAATACAGTAGAAGTCCATTAGTCCGGCATCCAACAGTCCGGAATGCCCGATAGTCCGGCATCGCTCCGGAAAATTGTAAAAAATTAGGTTTTCTCCAAAAGTGTGTCTTTAAAGCAAATAAAAACGTTCGAGAGCTATTCGGAAGTTTTCGGGGTAGTTCGGGATCATACGGAAGCGCTCGGTATTGTTCGGTCTAGTCTCAGCTGTCACAACAAATTCAGTTGCAGTGCAGCTCCGTTAATCAATCACGAAGCGTCTTCGCCATTTTTTTTGTGCGTTGTTGTTTCGTGTCCTTTCACATCGCAGTAAACGTAACTTTTGAAACTGTTTATAAAAAAAGTGATTTTCGTTCTAACTGTACAGTGACCAGAAGCTGCAGAATCACTAAATAAGTTGATCTCTTTTGCTGAGGCTAGTACTAGCTACAGTGCTTCAGAAATTATTGATTTCCATATCATTAAAAAAAAATTTTATACTAAACGCCAAAAATCAAGAAAACAAAAGGACATTCGTGACTTTTTTAAATCTAAGTGAAATATGTTTTACAGTACGTGTACATACATTATATGAAATGTAAAATAAACTTTGTTGTATGTATTTGCATACTGTATTTGTAGTTTAATTATTAACCTAATTGTTCTTATAATTACCGCCCGATAGACCGGAATTTTCGGTAGTCCGGCACCGAGCCAGTCCCGAACGTGCCGGATTATCGGACTTCTACTGTAGTATATATTTAAATAAAAATAGATCCTGAAGATGACAAATGTTTTAATGCGTTCAATATATACGTGTGATGCATAAATATATATAAAAAAAACCTTTTTAGGTAATATATGTACACCGCATATGACATATTAGCGAAATAATTACAGAAAAATTATGTATGTGACCACTAGGTCTTAATAAAACTTTATATAGATTATAAACGGATAAATCTTTATACAATCAATCAACCAGTAGCCATTTTTTTCTATAAGGTCAGTTTCCATGTCTTGGACATTGGCTAAAGGAAGCAAAAAAAAAACAAATACAAGGAAACAAATGTTCCTCATACAGCATTTCAAAGATTTTCAATCGGATTAATATCCCAAGAATTACATCACTCACCCTGTTCGAAAAATATCCTGTCTCCCTCCAATACTCAACAAAGATGTTATTCTATTTGAGTGGACATGATAATTTTAAGGACGGAATTAAGAGAAATTCCTGCAACTTAGAATCTAAAGCTGCGTTCCTGTATTATGTACCATCGGGGAATTTTGCTTTCATAATTGCTTGTGTCTTATTCCATCCAGATTGCGAGCTTATGATTTAGTTCCAGGACTAATCTGAACTTGTTTGCGAACGAATTTGAAACAATGTTTTTGGCATGCTCAAGACATCACTTTAATATAATTCTTCTAGAGTGAACTTTTGCGGAAAATAAACATCTGTAGTCGAGGATATAGCTTATTTGAAGTCCTTAGAACATAGTAAACTATAGGCATCTACAGTTCCAGTGGAGTTGCACTGGAACAGTAGCCATAAACAAACATGTAGCCAAACTTTGTAGCTATAAACAAACATATAACCAAACACTGTAGCCATAAGCAAACATGTAACCAAACACTGTAGCCATAAACAAACATGTAACCAAACTCTGTAGCCATAAACAAACACATAACAGTTATTGAGGTTACTCGCTGATTCCATCAGGTAGCTAAAGCAACAAACCTATCATAAGGAATAATAAGCTCTGAATGGCAGACTGGACCTTTCTGGATAATTGTCTAAATTGTTTACATTTGTTTCCATATTAGAAAGCATTGAGAAAAATTGCAAACATAAAAAAAAGAAAAAAAGGATTCATAAACTTCACTTGTGTGTAACTTTTTATAATACAAGTGGGTTGCCGTGGTAGCCTAGTAATTATGGTAACGAACTTATTACTGGAGTATCAAGGGTTCCAGTCGTGGTGCCACCGAAGACTCACCTTGGAAAAGAGGAAGATGCACGTTAAATCTGTTTTGACTTAATGTACTCCCGTAGGTGGGATGTGGTAGTTAAGACAAGTATATCAGCTCAGGTGTTGTCCTCGTCACTCGACCCAGGTTGAAATTTAAGGGGTCAACTGCCACTAGCCCTCGTATTACTTTGTATTGCGACGTGAATTTTCCTCTCAGTGAAAATTTGAATAATATTTCTTTCAAAGGCAACGTTTCTTAAACTGTAGGGCACGCCTCCCTGAGGGCGTGATAACTTTACAACGGGGGTGCGAGAATATTGAAAAATCAAAAATAAAAGATTATTTTTTAAAAAAATATTAATTTACTGAAAAAACAAACAAAATACATTCTGACGAAAAAGAAATAAATACACATTTATAATAATATGCTGCACTTATAAATGCATCAGTACTGCACAATATATTTTATAATTAATTTAGCAATACTAAGTTAAGAACAAGTTTAATAACTACCATTGATCCCATGGGCTTATCATATATAAAATTATATGCAAAAATTAACACTTGTGACGGATCTATACGCGGCTCTACTAATTCCTTCATATCTATTTAAGGAAAATATTTGTTTCAACCAACTTTCATCCAGTAAGGAAACGTGATTATGTAAATGAGGTATATTATATAAATTCTGTTTTTGCGAGTTGGAGTTGGCAAGTAGGAGTTAACGTAAAGTCTGCGAATTAATTGTTAGTTGAAGATTGAAAAGGAGTGGAATTAGTTAAAGATTACAGAGCGTGGAGCCATCGACATTGATCAAGCAGAAGAGAGCACCTGCATGTTTCCAGTGTAGAATCCGATTGTTAAAAAGTTTGATTAAGGGAATTTGCACATGAATTTTTGAAAAATGATCGATTTTGACTTTTTTATGTTTTTGAAAAGATCAAACATTTTTGCTTAAAATGATATATGATATATGGAAATACTATAATTAGAAGTATTTTTATTTATTCTTTAAAAGAAAGCCACTTTCTTTGACGTGTGACAGGTGCTCCTCGAGGAGCACCTGTCTTTCATCATGCTTAATTTTTCGATAACAGCGCAATTTGTTTTGTTCACAATTAGTATAACATTTTTTTAACACATAAATAAAACGATTTTTCTTTGAAGAAAGGAAAAGAAAACTCAGCAGAGTTATTTATTTTTGTTTGGTCTGTTGTAAAATGGGATTATTCTTGCTTGAACTTGCTAATTGTGAATTCTAATTTATTTATCCAGATTTTTTTCCTGTTTAATACACGTTTTACATTGAATTATTTATCAGTATTTTATTAACGACAAAATTATGGGGAGATCGAAAAAAATATTTAAAAAACTCAAAAATGTCAGCGTTCAAAAAATGATTGCTCAAAATGTTCTAGCTATCACATCAGACCGCATAGAAACTGTTATTCAAAGTGCTTCAAAAAGAAAACTTATTTCAAACAACAGTTTATATGAAGATATGGAGGGAAGAATGAAAAAAAATGTTCTAATAGAATTAAATTTATTGAATAAAGCTTTATTGAACTTTGCTGTTTGTAAAAATTGTGGCCATTCCATCTCATTGGAGGCTTCTAAAAGAGTTGGAATTGTGTATTATATGGAACTTTGTTATAGTTTTTGCGCAAAAAAACATGGTTTCCATACGTCAACTAAATTGAAAAATAAAAATAAACTTTTGCACTCAAATATCAGATTGGTATTTGCTTTCAGATCTATTGGAAGAGGTCGTTCAGCTGCAGAAACATTCTGTGGACTTATGAACTTGCCATCTCCGCCTAAAAATTCCGTACTTATACAGAAATGTTGTTCGATTCTTCTAAATTTACCTGTGAAAAATCAATGAGTAATTCTGTTGAGGAGGCAACACGAATAGAAGGAAGACGAGACATTGCTGTTGCCTTAGATGTTTCATGGCATAAAAGAGGATACCAGTCCCTCAATGGTATTGTTACAGCTACAAATGTTGAACTTTGAAGTGTTTTCGAAACATTGTCGGTGCAAAACTGCATTTAATTCTGTCCATTAACCATCATGTATTGCCAACTATAGTAGAACAAGTGGAGGCATGGAAGTGAAAGGTGTAACGGCGATATTTGAAAGATTATGACATTCGTTACACAAAATATTTGGGCGATTGAGTTTCAAGAGGTTTTTCATCAATACTTGCCCTGAATCCTTATGACACTCAAGTGGAAAAATTAGAGTGTGTTTGCATATCCAAAAGCATATGGGTACAAGTTTTTTGAATCTCAAAAGAAAACACAGAGGAAAAAAATTAAGTGATGGAAGAAGCCTAAGTGGACGCAACCGACTCATCGACATTTTAATCTAAAAAATTCAGAGGTATTATGGTATGACCATTAAAAACAATATCAATGATTTACACAACATGAAAACTGCTATTTGGGCTGTTTATTTAAATCATTTGTCTACAAATGAGAGCCCTCAACATGGATTGTGTCCCTCGGGTACAAATTCATGGTGCAAGTTTCAGAAAGCAAAAGCTGAATTTAACGAAAAACATTATGATCATAAAAACATATCCATGTGCCATCATCCCTCATGAATGAAATTCAGCCAATTTTTAGAGACTTAGCTGACCCTTGGTTATTAAAAAAATGTCTACATGGAAAGACTCAAAACTCCAATGAGTCAGTTAATAAAACCATATGGTCAATCATTCCAAAATCTACGTTTATGGAGTTAAAAACTCTAAAATTATGGGGGGAAATGGCAATTGCACAATTCAATATGGGCCATGTAGCCAAATTAATCATTTTAAAACATTATGGTATTGAACCAGGTTTTAATTGTGTGCCATGCTTTAAAAAATTAGATGCATGTAGGATTCGTGTAGCCCAACGAATGCATCTTAAGATACAAAAAAAGGCTAGATTGCTAAAAATAATGAAAAAAAAAAAGAAAATTATAAGAGTCTTTTGTAGAATCAGAGGGCAAAGAAAATGTTTCATATTTTTCTGGAAAGTATTAAAAAAGGTAAATCGTCAAAAATTACAAATTTTTACTTTAAAGCCTGTTTTTTCAGAATGCAATATTTTTCCCTTTATGTACCTTTTTCTCTGAAACTAATAAATGTAGGGTCGTCAAGTTTTCAGTAAGTATATTTTCAACATCTTTACAAATTTTAATGAAGGGGATAAGAAATATCTAGAAAACATTTTTAGATAACGCCTTTTTAAACTAAATTTTAGGGGGGGGGGGGAATGGACATTTTTAAAAAAATTCATAATTATTTTAATGTTTAGTAAAAATACAAAACCCTCCATTAAAGTCGTATTGATAGTACATATAACCTACTGTACAAATTTCATCTATGAGAAGCCAGTAGTTTCTGAGGAAAAGGTACATAAACTTACGCAATTTTAACATAGGCTCCTATAGAAAGTGCTGGACTCCTTAAGAATAATCTAGTTTATTAGTGTGTGACGTAGTTATATTTGAGCGTATTTAAGCTGTCTTAGATTCAGTTGAGGGTCTGTAGTAGTATCGACGTGTTATATAATCTCACCTCCGCGCTCTACTATATATCATCTACCTTAATTAGAATTGTATTGTGTCTGATTGATTATTGGAATTAATAAATTGATTAGATTGAAATAAAATCTGTGGATTATTCTGTTTCTCCCACACATCTAGCCAGGTTTACAGGTAGACAAGAGGGTTCAGATGTAAGTAGGAATCAACCGCTATCACACACTTATCATGGTAATTTGTACGGTTTATAATTACTCCCTTAACTGCCGATTAAAATATACGTGAATCGCTCCTCAATGCGCCGTTTTCCACGCAAGCATGTGTTTGTGATGTATTGGGGAGGGGAAGGAAAATAATAAATAAGCGAGTGAGTGATTTTGGGGTTTATTGGCGCAAGAGCCGATTTCGGCTATACTGCACCAAATATTTGTTTTAATATCTGTGGTCTAGACGTAAAGAAAGAATGAACTGAATGACAAGAAAAAGGGTCTGAAATAGAGAAGGATCACTAGGGTACCCCGATTCCGTGAAGCCCGTGTTTACC
Organism: Trichonephila clavata; assembly: GCA_019973975.1. Lineage (NCBI taxonomy): Eukaryota > Metazoa > Arthropoda > Arachnida > Araneae > Nephilidae > Trichonephila > Trichonephila clavata. The sequence continues at coordinate 18,920 of BMAO01024369.1, read as the reverse complement.
AAAGACAGTAAACCACGTGGGAAAAGGAAAATATCACTACGGCACCTCGGGATTGTGACACCCGTACTCACCTAAAGAAGGTGAGCCCCCTGAGGGTAGAATAATAAAGCAAATCCTCTGAAATAAGTAAATCCTTCGCAAACGCTGTCAAGGTTTTTTTTATTGCATTCCAAAGACTTTGGAATCATATTTTAATAGCAGGCCATAAAAAAGATCGTATTTCGGAAAGACGTATATATACGTCCGGGGAAATTAACGCTTTGACTGAGCGAGACGTTTATATACGGCGGTGGGAGGCTAAAGTAGTGTTATACCATTAGTGTCAAAGTATAGTATTATTGAATTCAATACGTTGTTATTGTATGTAGGGAGGAGGGGCGATAAAAATTATGATTGAATATTGGGTTACAAATATTGAAAGTGTGAGAAGCACTGTTCAGAGGTATTAGAAGAATGGAAATCATAGATATGATCACAGTTTCTTCTTTTACATACTTTCACTTCCGAAATCTCTCGCTAAAAACCTTTCCGCACGCAGTCTATAAATCAAATATTTGTTTTTTTTTATAAAAAATTGTCCGTAAAATTTCGTTTCTAAAATTATTTATATATTCAAAGATATTTTAAATGTTTATTCAAGTATTGTTCGTTCCTTATTTGCCTCACTGAGATATTTTGAAGAAGCAAAAGCTTTTACGAAAATTTATTTCTATATATCCAGCCCTTTTTGCAGTGAGAATTCTGAACTTTTTTTAGTACCTCCGAAAAGCGTATAATTTGTTATACTGAACCAGAATAATAAAATTTACGGGTGTTAGTACTCAAAGTCGACCATCAGTGAGCAATCGTAAATTTTACGACAAACGCGTAACCTGATTTTTTAAGTTATCTCGCTGAAAAAGGGCAAAAAGATGTGCCCGGCATACATCTCCCTTTTTCTTTTTTGGTCTACAGAATGAAGCTGAGTTTAAGCACCTCGTAAAGTCTCTGATGTTGGCACGAATGATGTAAGATTGGATTTTAGGGTTGGGACTTTTGAATACAGACAGAAAAATGACACAACTACAGATGCTTTCTAACTCTCTTTTTCTGCTGTGATTTTTTTTTTCAAAATAATTGTGCGTTTGTCTTACAACCGATTGGAAATTTAGCAAACTTCGAAATTATATCTCCCATTCTTAAAGTGCAATTTACAGTTTTGTTACAATATCTTAAAATTATAGACTTTAATTTATCTCCACTCATAAAACGTAATTATTTAAATAATTTTTTGAAACATGTCATATACTCTATTGTTTAAAAGATCCTTTATTAATTAAGTCTTTTGGTTTCTCAGAATAACTTTGAATTATAACTAAATTTGAAAAATTCATAGATGCGATCTATAAAGAATAAGTGTATACAAAATAAAAATTTTGTGTTTTTTATTCATTCAGTATTATTTTTACTCTATTGAAGGTTTTAGCTAAGACAATGTGTGAGTCACGTCAAGTATATATACAATGCATTAATCTTTGTTGCATGTATTCATGACAAAAGAAAGAGTGCGTAGCTAACAAACTTTTTATTTACATAACAAAACAAATGAAAAAAAGTACGCTTTTTTAATACTTTCTATTGGTTCACAACCTTCTATATATATTTATTTATATATCTTGTCCAAATTTTCAACCGTTTATAAAATACTTTTATTGATCAACTGAAGTTCAAAAATATATTTTTAAAATTGTAGTGAATGACACTTGATGTTAATACAGTTTTAAAAATATTAATTTATTAGTTAAATTTATTAATTAATTAAGGGCCGTGGTTAGCCTAGTGGTTAGAGCATCGGACTCTGGGCCGGAGGGCCTGGGTTCGATGCCCGATGCCACTAAATACCACCGAGCATAGACGGAGTACGTGCTCGTTAAATCAGTGGGTCCGAAAGTCTTGTGGGCGGTCGCAGCAAAAACCACGAGTGCAGGGGGCTGGAGAATATTTCCCTCCCATTCAGTTCCCTGCTAAAATTGTGGAGGTGGAGATAGGTGGTGTCGTCATCTATCGTTAAGAAGTCCAACCTGTCTCACAGGCAATAGCAAATTTCATTCCTTCCATGCGGGAAGGGCACGACAACAACAACATTAATTAATTATAATTTAAGAGATATATTTCAGTCGATATTATTCCTCTAGATGACTGCGCCATTGAATAAAACAGATTTTCTTAAATCCGTGATGAAGATTTAGCTTAACCTGAATAATCATATGCTAGTTAGACGTCAGCATTCCTTTGACACTGGTTTTAAAATAAATTTTTATCTATTACACATTCAACTTTTATTTTTAAATATGATTACAAATTTAATGTGGTTAAAACGTTTTATAATGTTAATTTAAAAGGTGTTTTAACACTTAGTATTGTGATTCTGTCATATTCATATACATATTTATAATAATTGTAGTCGTTTAATAAAAAGTAACTAAAACAAATTTTTTCTTTTTTTTGACTGAAGTAGGAATTAGGTTTAAAAATTTATATATTACTTTTTTTAGGAGGGAAGTATTTGTTATTTTTAGGAATTGCGCAAATGGTATTTGGGAATGTTTCAAACTCGCTGTAGGGCCTGTGTAAGATATTAATGTATTCTCTTACCAGGAATCCTGAGTAAATCATAAGAAAATACAAGGTCTATAATCCTTTTAAGGGGACTTGGAATGATTTATAAAAACTTTTTTGATTTAATGGTTTTTACCCATTTTTGGTTGCAACCCTAAATATATTTGGATTACATAAAGCAGTTTTTGAGCCCAAAATACTACAAAAGACAAACTATTTAATTTTATAAGAAATGTTTTAAATTTTTGAAGGGATTTTAAAATCTACTACTCCTACATTAATTGACATACACACATGAAATTTGATATACAAAAACGTCAAGCTATGATAAACAAAATTTGGTTTCGGTTTACACCTAGCATGATTGATATTCGTAAAATGCATTTTCTTCTAAATCCTTATTGAAAGTTCCTGAAGAATTGTGTAAATTCGAAATTCAACTATTTTTTTTAAAGATTAAATATTGCTTAGATTCAAAAAATGCATACCAACTTTTGTTACATGCGCTAATAGAAATAGGTAAAAAAAAATTAAAGCATTTGACTCAATAGGAAAAAAATCCTTAGTCTTTTAAATGAAGATAATTTAGTTATTTTTTCTTTCAGTGATGAATCCGTTTTTAAAGTTTTTTCCCCCCATTAGGATGTGATTAGAAACGAAGAACAAAAGTTGGGGGAAGGGGTCATAACTCTGACTTTTTTTTAAAAAAAACTTTTTTGTCAGATTATGCAGGCAAATATAAAAAATAATTTAGGCTAAAAAATTTATATTTAAATTTTTGACCAATTTTTTCAATCGAATCGTACAGTGTCCCTTAATAATTAATTACAAAAAAGTTTATATTTTATATATATATATCTTAGGTTTATAACTATTTTGTGTATATTTTTGAATTCTATATATATATATATATTTCAAAAATCAGGTTTCAATATAAATAATTTCGGTCCTTGATTTTTATTTTTTAAGACCAAAAAATACTTAGTACACAATTAAATGATTAGAATTATTTTAAGAACAATTACCTTTACACATTTTTACAGTATACTTTTCCACGATATATTGAAATATTATTCTATATTTTTTTAAAAAAATATTTCGTTTTCTTCCCTTTTGTTTATGATTAATAGGTCAACGATTATAAATAAGTGTTTTCGGTAAAACATCATTTTTTAAAATAATTTTTTATCTTGAAATCGTCAGCGTTAAGTGTTACTAAGAGGTTTTTTAAAAAAAATATATTGATCTAATATGAATGCAAATATTTTAAAATAAGATAATTTTGTAGTCATCGATGCTGTTGTTTATTGCTGTGCGTTAACGAAACGTAATACTACTCGTGATGCTTAGAAAACTTTTCATATTATTTATTTATATCTTATAGTATTTTTTAAAATTTTTATTAAATTTTTTACAGCTATTCACTCATTGCGAATAATGCTAAACGGTTTACTTAAGTTTTGACTTTAATACGACAAGATATGTTACAGTATAGGAACTATGTGTTGATCTTAACAAACTATCCTGACAAATTCCAAACCCTTTATTTTGCTCAAATCTTACAGTAATCCGTATTCTTATACTTTATTTTCCATTTTCAGAACAGCTCTGTGCTATTGATAAATTATATGAAGTACTGTAATTAAATACTCAACCGATAATCATATTATAATTTTTTAAACAAAGTATACCACAGAGAAAAGAAATCTTCAATGTTTTTATCTCATTTAATCACTTTAAGAAACCTAACGCATCTACTCTTCCTTCAAAACCCTTCCGTTTTAGTTCAAAATCATAACAGTAGAAGCTTCACTACCTAACTGCATTACTTTTAAACTATGGGGTTAAGAAGTTTTTGCGCGCCATTTTCTGGCGAAGTAATCAACTTTATGAGGCTTTCGGGGTATTTTTTATGTTCGCTTGGAGTTTACTCCCTCACTAACTTCTTTTATATTTTTTCTTTATAAAAATAATATACTTTCTAGATCGTGCAATTTCTTTAAAAAATTCTCGTAAGTGTTTCCCATCATGATGTACCCAGAATTTCTGAGAAACTAACTGCACTTAAGAGATAGCAACCAATCGTATGCAAATTTTTTGTATACTTAAAAATTCTTTGCTATGAATTTTTAGTCTTAAGGGAGTTCACCCGTGTAACGGCCTGTTTTTTAAGCATTTTTAGAGAATTTTTTTGACGAGCAGTAAAAAGATAGAACTTTAATTTTTTTTATCATTTATTTAAATGTATTTTAAGAGTATGTATATGAACGTTTAGCCACACAAAAAATATCCAATAGAACGTGAGTTATAGCACTCTAAAAACACCTGCCTCGAACAAATGGACGCTCACTTCCTCCACGATTCCGGCTGATTGGCTTATCTGAAATAAAGGCAATTAACGGCGTTTTAACCTATAATCTTAAATGAACAGAATAGACTATACTCAATTGAGAATATCAAAAATTGGATTTTTGTTAAAACTCTGAAAAAAAGTTTCGAATTTCATGGTTTTTTTGTTATGTTTTTGTTATAAAAATAGAAATATTCTGAATTTTGGAATGATCGTAGTCCATTTGGTGAGTATATATGTGCTGAGTCTACCCTATAAACTTGAAGTCATTCGCTCAAACCGTTCTTGAGATATGATGGAGGAAATTTTGAAAAACACAGTTTTGAGAAAAACGCATTTAAAGTTTTCAAGTCCCACTAAAACGATGAAAATCATAACTCCCCTCAATCGACGATGCCTGGTAGCGAAGACTAAAACAAGTTCGACGAAATATTCAATAACTATAATTTCCTTTAAAATCTCTATAAAGTTGTATGAAAGTATACTTGCACAGAAGAATCAATGGTATCCAACCGGTTCGTCTATATTATTATTCGGTTCGTCCTATACTATAATCCTTTGCTTAATTATGGCAAGAAACGCCGAAGTGATGGTCCTTGTAACTGCATATTAACTTCATTAAATTTAGTAAATAAATCTGTTAAACACGTAAATCTGGTGTCCACTGGATTAAATTTTCTTTTAAAGCCATGATCTAGTTTAATGAGAGTCACTACCGTAGACCCCCTTTTTATTTTTTCGCTGTCGGGGACCCCCTGCATGCTGTCATAGACCCATGATGGGTCTGTATAGACCACTTTGGAAATTACTGTTCTACAGTTTCAAGCATTTGTTATTTTACATTATAAAATACTTCTTTACATGTACTTTATTGTTCGGTTTGAATCTTAATATACTAAAAATAAATATGAATTATCCAAGTATTTTGTGCATTTTATGACTAGAGAATTATATGAAAAAATAAAGTAGTTTCCTGCTAAATATGCTATTGTTTTTATGCTGATTTTATAAATGTTATTGTTTTTATGCTATTGTTTTTATGCTTTAAGTTATCATTAATACTTAAGTTATTATTTGCACTTACTGTTCCCTGAAGTAACCATCAATTGCTACATTTCAATTAATTTGAGGATATGATTAAAAAAATCACCCATGTTATGTAAAGTAACAAATATGAATCATTACATAACTGAAAACGATTTCGTAATTAACTGCCCCTTTCTTAGTGTCTACGAATCTGTATTTGACAAACGCATTCCCTCAGTAATTCCACTCCCATATACCATAAATTAAACAGCTCCCTTTCCATTTACTGCTGGATATATATGCAATCGAAATACGATCTCGAATCCTCCCAGACACCGTGTAGATCTCCCTCAAATCGAACTGTCGAACTACCCTCTTGAAGTACATCTCATCCATCTCTATTTTCTATTGAGACGACCCTGCATTACGAAACCTGGGGGCTTTTGTGTGATCTATTCCGGTTTTGAATGTCATTTCCTCACTATTTTTTGAATTCTTGATTTCTTGGCTCTGAATATATTGGCTCTAAACTCTTTCATTGCTTATATATTGGAAAAGAAATCATGTAGAAGCTAAAGGATGATTGTGTAATAAAACTAAAGTTTTATTTTAAATAATTTTTTTTTCTCTTTAAGGAAGTACAGGACTTAAAAATACTAATGCATAAAAAAATTTTTATCTCTTTTAAATTCTTCACGAGTACTTAAAAATATGTGTTTATAATACTTGCAACGTAATTTTAGAAAAATGTCATTAATTCTTTGATTTCTTGAAATCGTTTGCTCCATTTTCCCCCTTACGGTTTTTTTATTGAATATTTCACACAAATTTATAAAAGTGTAACGCACAAGCATGGTATTTACATCGAAAAAAGCATGCTTATCAGGGAAGTTCATTCTTGAAGATCACAATACATCATAGCTTTAGGTACTGAAACGGGTTTTGATGAGGAATGTATCTACCTTTAACTGCAATCCATATGGGGCATTGGATTTCCATACTTTCAACAAATTTAGCACACACCGAAATGGAAAGTGACTAAACACGAAATATTCTTTGTTTCATCTTATGTAGCGACCTTGCAAGAGGACTAAGAAAAACAACATGCCTACCAAAGTATTCCCAAATATGCTCTAATAAATTCAGAAATGGAGATTGACCTGGTCATTCCAGTTGTTCAAGTGGAACTTTGAGCCTCTATATAGTCCTTAATAAGCATAACTTGGTGCGGTCGTACAGTATCCATTATCAAAAAATAATTCATTATCGACAGCACTAGCGTATATGGGAACATATTGATCAAGGACCTCGTATCAATATCTCACACCAATCAGAATTCCTCCACAAAACACATGCAAGTTAATGTGATTTCCGAGAGAGATACCGGTCAAAATCAGGATTCTACCACCTCTTTAATTGTGACTTGAAGCAAAGTTGGATTGGTTTGTAACTGGTAATTTAAACTAGAATTAAACTCAGTGGCGCAACAGCCCATTGCGGCTCAAGACTTACTGTGTCATCTCAGTTTTCACGCCCCTGAGTGCTGAGGTGCATGAGCAAATATAACACTGAGATGGTCAGTCTGCGAAACCCTCAGTGTTTAGTTCCCAATCAAGCTCGGTATCCATTTATCAACCCCCTGAAGGGATGAAAGGCTGAGTTGGTCTTACACAGCCCGGAGTTTGAATACCAGGCCTGTGATGTGGAAGCGCGATAGGTGGCCATTCGACCACTGGGTCTCAACTGGTAATTTGCTTCCTCTAAATAAACTGAAAACATGAATTGCTCTTCAGTGTGACTCTGGACCCCCACTGTCCCAGAAACATATTTACTTCCCAATAGAAACGGGAAATATTTGTCGTCGATTCAGTGGGACACACACGACGTCTTGTATAGAGACATTGTAACTGTGTGCTCGCACCGGAGATTTTTATTCATTGTACTACAAAGGATCGCCAACAGGTGAGGAACAGTAGTGCTTCTCTTTCTGGCTTAAAGTTCTAGAAAATGTTCTACCTCTGGTATCCAGAAACTCGTCTTCTAGACCCAGATTTCTAATGTTTAAACTGATGCCACATGTAATGGGTCACACTGCAAGACGCAATGAGATTTTTAACAACAGCTTGTGATAGCACCATTTTCTCCCATCTGCCTTTCACAACTTAGTGGAATAAGTAAACAACTTTTCTTAGACATTTCTAGACTTTCTTGGATATTTACAAACGAAATTACAGACACATACTGAAGTATGTTTACAAAGTTGCAAGAACTTTATTTTAGCACATTTTTAAAAATTTCTATATGTGTCTCTTTCTTTTTAATTTAAAAGTAGTAGCTATTGCTCTTTTCGGATCAGATGTAAGTTCCTTACTAACATTCATGTCAACTATGAATGTTATTGTTACTGCCATTTTGTTAACGATGAGTTTAAAAAAAACATGTGCATTAATTTTTTTCAGTATTAAGCACTTCCAAACCATTTAAACCTTTTTTGAATTTTGAATTAATTTTGATTTTTTTTCTAAAATAATTGTAAAACATTCTATCTCATGTGTTCTAAAAACTCTTAAATTGGCAGAAAACCGAGAAGTATATTAATAAACGTATACTTTCATCCTAAAATTATAAAAAACTAAGAAGCCATGATTATCATGTATAGAATTTAAATAAAACCTTACGTAAAAACATCATCAAACTAAAGCTCTTCTAAACAGTTACTTTTAAATATTAAACGTCTGCAACTCTTCTGGATTCTCAAAAGTCAACCAGTGCCAACAACTTATATACACAACTATATTAAATTAAACAAGATTAGTTCCAATAAAGAAAAACTAACTTAACTATATATACTAACTAATAAAGGAAGTAAAAAATATTATTAATTCAAAGATGGGAGAATTGTAAAAAGAAAAGAAAAACATGCATGTGGAGGAGAGGGAAACGAAATTTATACATGCCAAAATTATTTTCCTTAACTCCCAGAGATTTATGGAGATCCGGTTCATTTATTGATACAAAATGTTAAAACTAATCCAATTAATTAAAATTGAGTTAAAAATATACCAAACTCAATTTAAAATAAGTATTACTTCAAACCAAAGCAATAATAAAAATTAAAAATATTTTTAAGTTTAGAATCTCATTTTCAATATTAAGCTGAAAGAAGCTCGATTACATGGGTTTTAATCTCGTTATTTTCGAAAAGGGCTAATAAAAAATATTTTCTAAAATAAATTACTTCAAAACATCAGTTTTCAAAATACACTAAGCTCTCTGCTTCATTTTAGTATTCTTTTTGTAATTAACAGCAAATATGCAACTTTATTTAATCCAAGAAGAGTAATTATACTTTCCTTAAATGGATTATAAGCTAATTATGAAAATATTCAAATAATGTGACTACTTTTAAATTTAAATAAAAGTTGAAAAAATTATTCCATGGTATCCTTTGTAAAGGTATTTCTTCTATAATTTTCTTAAATATTTAATGTAATAGCTAAATGTTATTTTATATTAGTCTTTACTTCTTTAAATATCATCCTAAAAACAAGAATCGCATGCGTATTTTTTTCCATTCACTTGTTTTGATTGATTGATTTTTTATTAACGTGGGATTTCGAAGTTACACTGGAGCTACTGACAACGTTCCAAACTTCATACTATTCCAGTTTGAATATTTTGGGCCTCGATAGAACAATGCGTATCTGCCCTTCCACATGGTGAATATCTGAATGCATCATTACTTGACAGAAACAATGGCGTCTACGATTTCGCTACTGTGATAATGCAGCTGTATGCCGACCTGAGCTAGTACCCCACTCACCAATCTCAATATTAATCCAATTCGAATAATTCAAGATTCGGTAGAGTAAGGCGCATCTAATCTTCTACTTGGCTAAGTAAACATTTGATGGCACCATGCCTACCTTCCTCAGTGGCTGGACAGTGGCTTTGACCTTCTCAAGAAACCTTCTTCTTGATAGTGTTCTCCAATTTTTAGTTTTCAAAATCAAAGAAATCTTTTTCCAGGCCATCAATACATCTTAATTTTGGCCTGCCTTTTCTCCGGGTCACATTTGCTAGGGCATTGAAGACTTTTTTAGTGGTGTGGTCTTCGTCCATTCTGACAACGGGCCGTGTCCATTTAATCCGTTGTACTTTGATGAAGTTAATGATGTCATATTCTTTATATGAGTGATAGAGTTCTAAATCTTATCTTCTTGGAAATGTTCTGCTTTCTTGAATACCTCCTAAAATAAATTTTAAGATCTTCCTTTCGTAGATACTTATCATGTTCTCATATGTTCGAAGCATGGACCAAGTTTCATATGCATAAGTAAATACGGATCTTAAAAGACTTTTACACAATAGAATCATTGTCTTTTCATTGATTAAATTGAATTTCAAATGTTTTTGCGTTTCATTAAGACATCTATTAGCCATAGTAATAATCTTTTGGATTTCAGTAATACAATCGTTCCTATTGTTAATTTCAGAACCTAAATAAGTGAAAATGTCAACGACTTCAAAATTATAGTCATAATATAGAAGTAATACTTTAGTCGAATTAAAAAGAACGGGTCGAGATCGCTTGACAGTCGCGGTATCCTAGAAGTCATGGTAATGAACTAGTGACCAACATATCACGGGTTCGATCCTAATACCACTGAAGACCCTTCGTTTACATGCGTTGATGCATGTTAAATATGTCATAGCATCTAAGTCCTATTGTAGGTAGTTTGTAGGTAGTTTGAGGGCAGTACCAATTGAGGTGCTGTGACGTTTTCGCGTCACACAGATAAAAAATCTGTTTATTTTGTGGATAGGATAACAGCGTTCTTGTGCAGTCATGCAATCCTAAATATTGTGGAGACCTTTGGTCTGATATCGCCTCCAAAACCGATGGCTGTGAGAAACCCAACGGCTGCATTCAAAACTTTCGAGCTGGAAATTCCGAGTGTAATCCGTGGTGGGTCAAGAAAGAACCACCCGACCCGAACAGAGTGAAAAGGGTGTCCGTTGATAACACCAAAAGAGAACTGTTTTATTGCCTCCTCCCTCACAAATAACATATTCTGAACTAATGAAATAATTAAAATTGTGAATAACTTCAATGCAAATGTATATACTGCAGTTAGATATAATATAATGGAGCTTGTTACGAAAAAAAATCAATTATCTAACTCTCACGCTATCATTAAATTTCTCAAACGTCACAGTGTGTACTCGTGACTTGACAGTGATTAAAAATGACGAATTCCATCTCCAATAGGTTTAAAGTACGACATCAATGAACACTCAATAATCTTGAGATAGTTAGGTTGCTCTTTCTTACTGATAAATAAGACCAACATAATTTCTTTATTAACGAATAGAATCAACATAAATTTCCAACTGATGGAATAAGATTCAGGGAATATGAGTTCATTATTTTCTTTGTATTTTACACCTTTTATGAATATCTGTGAAAAAAGAATCATTATAAATAGGCTGGCCCTATTTAGAGCAATCAATACCTGCGACATGTATGATTCGGTAAAACAGAAACTAAAACGGAAATATAACCTTTTACCAGAATAAAAATCAAGAAAGTTAAGTAGACTTTGGCATAAAGAAGCAAAAATCCCATATTTCAGATAAAAACTATGCCAAAAATAGTACATATAGATTGCTACATGTATGTATTTCTTGGAAACTCTAGAGACGAATAAAATATCAAAATGTTTCTTTTGCTCCAGGAAACTCAGAAAACTACATTACGTGGTTTTTAGCGTTGATATCTAAAACCTAACCAAATATATTTATCCTCCCCTCGTAAATCAAATAACAGGGCTAAGAGAACTTTGAAATGTATTAATATAAGTCTTTTAAGAGGAAAAATATGTTACGTGTTTTCGATGAAAATATAAAGTTTCAATATTTCAGGTAAATATATGATTCTTTCCATGTAAGATGTGTTTATTTTTTAAAAATCAACTTTGATATTTTAAGCAAAAAATGTTAAAATAGACAAAAATGTGTGTGTGTGTGTGTGTGTGTGTGTGTATTTTATCTCTCTATGCAAGAAATGTATTTTAAGGTTTTGAAGTATGAAACATATGTGTGTTTTGACTCCGGCTGGTTATCACACACAAATTGTTTCATAAAAATATTATTCAGATAAATTCATTTCATGTTTAACATTTGTATAAATGTATTGCTAAGAAATCCAAGAAGAATTAACTTGGTAATTTTAGGCTTAGGCTCACATAATTCCTTGTGGCCTAGTTAGCCAAGTGGTCAGGGTCATGAACTAGTACAGATATTTGTTCGAAACCAATTGCTACTGAAGACCCTTCATGTAGAACAGCTGATGTACGTCGAATTTCTGAAGATACTCAAAATAATCCAGCGTTTCTCAAACTGTGGGGTCCGCTCCCGTAAGGGGTCGTGACAACACTAGAAGGGGGGTGCCAGCATATTGAAAAGTCGAAAACAAAAGATTATTTAAAAAATTATGAATTTATTCAAAGTAAACAAACAAAATACATTGACATAAAAATTTAAACAAAAACGTGTAGACTGATATAATACACTTATAAATATACCAGTACTGCCCAATGTATTTTATAATTAATTTAAGAATTACTTACTAAGTTAAGAACTTTAAAATAGTTAACTGTGACCCCAGAGCTAGTCATATATAAAATTATATGCAAAAATTAGCACTTATCTTGATAATTTGTGCGGTTTATAATTAATCCCTTAAAAGCTAATTGAAAGTTATGTGATTCACTCCCCAATGCCATCGTTTTGCACGTATGTACGCGTAAGTGGTGTATTGAGGGGAAGAAAGGGAATAAGTAAGAAAATTCTCTGAATTAAATAAATCCGTCGTAAACACTGTCAAGGCCCTTTTATTGCATTCCAAAGCTTTCGAAATGATTTTATGGATAGCAGTGAACAGAAAAGATCGTATTTAGGAAAGACGTATATATACGTCCGGGGGAATTTAAGCACTGGCTGAGCGAGACATTTATGTACCCCGGTGGTACTTAAGAAGTTAAAGTCGTATTGTAGCTTTAGCGTCAAAGTATCATATTATCTAATCCAAAACATTGTCATTGTATGGAGGGGGCGCTATGAAAATTATGATAAAATATTGGGTCGCAGTATTGAAAGTTTTAGAAGCACTGAAGTAATCCCTATTGTATGGTGTGGAAGTTTGTCTGTGTTTCCCTCAAAAGATTATATTATCCATGTCAATTTTCTCAGAATTCTGCAAAATGTCTAAGCCGATTAATAATGTTGACATTTCCTTCTAAAAAAATTTTTTTCCAGCTAAATCCATACTAAATTTTGAAAAATAAGTATATAAATAATAGGGTATACAAAAAGTAATTTATGAATTAAATTCTTGAATATAATTCCTAAATGGAATAAAAGCTATATGAAATAGGAAAGATAAGCCTTAGAGCAACGATTCTTAATCACCATACCGCGGCACTTTTGTGAGCCGCCAGATTCTTGAAGTGTGCCACCAATTTTTTTTAAAACAATTAATTACACTCTGAGAAAAAATAAAACACGGAACCGAATCATTCGTCTATTTTATAGATATGAACTAATGAGATTCGTGTTATATTTAACATTCTTTCGTGGATAGATGGAAGTCTATTACAGATAAGTAAAATTCTTTTCAACTTATTTTATTGTTAGTGTCCCGCCATATTTTGAAAATGTTAAAAGTGTTCCGCAACAAGAAACAGTTGAGAATCACTGTCTTAGCTCCTTCGGGACCAGCGTCCCATCGGCGTGCCAGCCTGAAACACCGTCAGCAGCCTAGCGTCCCACCGGCGAGCCAGGCACCTAGAACATTTTTTTAAGCTCAGTCTTTTGGCAATAGATGGTATTCTATGTCCATAAAATTTGAGATACATGGAGTTCTGACCTTCTACTCGAAAATCTGCTCACATACACGTGGTTTTTGTTTTATAAACATAAGGGGGAAAGAATGTTTCCGAATTGAGTGCTTTACGACTGCTCTTGAAATGAACATGTAGTTTTTGTTTATAGTGAAGATGAGAGATTTATTTTTGTCAAAGCATTTAATTTGGGTTTGAAGTCTAGTTTTTTTATGGATAATTAGATCTGGTAGATAACATTTGTCTTTTATTCTTACTCTTTTTACAAGGTCGACTTTTACAAATGCTTACAATAAAATGTAAAACTTGTATAGAAAGTGGCTGAAGTAAATAAATTAATATTAATGCGAAATATATAAATCACATGCCGTTCGTATAATATACAGAACAATATTGAACAACGTGTTTATATTTTGGTATTTTTATGGATTTAGGCTTAACTACACAAAATCCCCCGACCTGTGAGTGACACTCGCCATGGAAATCCCTGGCCCTGGCGGTATGCCCACTTTTGCGTCCTTCGTCGCGAAGCGAAAGGGTTAGAGAACAGAAAGAAAATTACTTTTATTTTCAAAAATGAAAAAAATATTACAAAACGGCACTTAAAAAGTTTTTAAACACTCATTCGAGACTGACCAAACACATAAAAAATCCTCTACATCTCAAAAAATAATTAGATATTAGATTTAAATTTTTCATCCAAGCTTCTCAATCAAATGCACCCCTAAGAAAATAGAAAAATGTCTTTGATATTCGTGTCGTTTAAAAGACTGTGTGCATTCTTAAAACCTAAATAAAAGCAATCTCTCTACGTGAAAAATTTATAGCTTAAAATCTACATTTTACAATATGTAAACACGTAAGCTGGATAAAAAAAATGCATAAACTTTCCATAAATCAAAAGTGATCTTAAACTTTAATTTGGTTCCTGCACTTATAAAACGTGAGCAATTTTAAAAATAAATCGTTGCTCACGTTTAAAATGAGAAAGACAAGCTATGAAACTAAATTCACTTCTTTGAAAGACATAATTAAAATCCCACTTTAACAAAACTCATAAAATATGTAATTCGTAGTACATGAAGAGTTTCTTTCTTTTTTTAACAATGATAGTTGTATGTTTAATGAGTAGTTATAATAGGATTTTTTTTCAAAGTTGAGCTCGTAAAAATTGTAGTTTATAGCACGTAAAATGTATGATACTTTTAATTTGATGTAATACACGGAAATAGTAATCTTTTTTAAAACTCTGCTTTTAAAAGCTCTGCAATCTTAAAAGTATAAAACGCCTTTTTTTTCTATAATAATAAATAAGGAGGTACTTTTCTTAAATTTTATTTACATTTTTCATAAAATTATTTAATCAACTAATGCAACTGTAAAACCAAATAAAATCCGCAGAAAATCATTAGTTTATCATTTATTGTTAGTAATAGGATTTAAGATTTTTAAGGACCCACAGTACGAGTCAATTGACAAAAATCGTTCAAAAAATCAAATTTAATTTTTTTAGTTTAAGTTTTTCTTTATATACTTTTCTATAACTAACAGAATTTGAAAGGTCTAAACTTAAAAAACACAGAATTATGACAGTTTTTGCGTTTGTTTTTATTCACATCCTTATGGCAAATCAAAACTTTAAACTTACTTATCTCGGAAAGATAAAATAACTAGTTCGCCTTTATTTAAAATGCTAATTCTTTTTTCCTATTGTGCCTAATGTTTTGAATTTTTTTTTACCTATTGCTAATAGTACATGTAACAAAAGTTGGTATGCATTTTTGAATCAAAGCAATATTTCTTTTTAAAATATAATTGACTCAGAATTTGTACATTTTTTAAGGAATTTTCAATAAGCATCCATAAAAAGAAGTATTGTACAAATATCTCTCATGTTATCGCAAAACCCATACCAACTTTTGTTATGCATAGTTTGACGTACTTGTAAATCAAATTTCATGCGTGTATGTAAGTTTTTGTAGGAGGAGTAGCATTTTAAAATATTTCACAAATTTTAGGTTTTTTTCCCTAAAAAATTAAATGTCTAGCCTTTTTATGAAATTTGAGCACAAAATTTATTTTACATAGTATACATACATAGGAGGCAACCAAAAAATTTTGAAAATCA
Source organism: Trichonephila clavata (assembly GCA_019973975.1). NCBI lineage: Eukaryota > Metazoa > Arthropoda > Arachnida > Araneae > Nephilidae > Trichonephila > Trichonephila clavata. The sequence goes on along the minus strand of BMAO01024369.1, from coordinate 2,914 downwards.
TTAATTTAAAAATGTTTGCTTAAACGTACCATGTTCTACGTAATCTATCTTTTCTTCTCCGGAATGCGCTATGTTAGGCCCAGGTGACGCCCTTCTCCCGGAATACCTTAGCGATAAATATTTTCGATATTTCTCCATCTCGTTTGCGTTATTTCACACACACACACATACATATACAAGGTGTTGCCAAATTCAACCGACAAATTCAGAGGAGTGATAGTAGGCAACATGAGGAATACAAATCACCATAGAACGTGGGGTCGGAAACAACGTTTAATCGGAGTAATTCGCAAAATCAGCCATAAAGGGTGTGATGTTGAGGAGAATGAAAAAGCGTAATAAGAGATAAGAAATACATTTATAGACGATGTGACGGGATTTTACGGGACTTTCACACTAATCCTCTTGGGGAAACTTTGGGGCTAGCATTCGCGTTAATTCACAGCCATCCCTCTCAAGAAGAAACCCTGATATGGAGATTAGTTTGCCTGTATAAAGTCAGGGTTTTGTAATTGTAAGATAGAAGGAGCGGAGAAACTGTTGCTGCGTGACTAAGGTGAGATTTAATTGATTTTCACAACTTGAGTTGAGTTAGTTTGCCACTATACTAAATTAGTGGATTGGGAATCTATAGTCTGAGATAGATTAGGTTAATTTAAATTGATTACTTGCGCTTGTTCACTTATATTTTTTGTGACTAATTATAATTTTTTTGTCCTTACAAAAATTTTTACCGGACAGATGCGATTCAGTTTTTTTTATCTTTAGGAATAATACATTTTTTTCTTAAAAAATGGGATACACAAATTGCCCTCCGCTGCCAAGAATCCATAAATAATAATAAAACCACTTGTCCAGTAAAACTTATTCAAAGTGTGAAAAATTTATTAATTCTTTTATTATTCTAAAAACTGACAGAGTTTCTATTAGACCCTATATACATATCTGCGTGTATGTGTACCGCCACTGTCAAATGTCACCTTCATTTGACCTTATTTCAAGATAATGAGGTCCATCATCAATTTCTCATTTTCTAACTTCAATATAGTCTTAATAAACCCAGTCAAAGAATATAAATAACAAATGTGAATCAATAACCTGGTTTTTATTTTCTGTCTGAGTGTTATTGAAATCTATAAAAAAATAATTAACTATTCCTAACTTTTAATTATAGCAAGTATTTGACAAAACATTATTTTTTTTTTCATAAATGCAAGAGATGTGGGGTATTATTCATTAAAACTTATCCCTCTATATTTTTTTGTTTATTTTCGATCAAAAGAAAGATAATGGTTTGTATTAGTAAGATCGGAGATAATTTATGTAAATGAAAATTAACTATGAGTAATCGAAGTAACAAAAACAAATGTGTAATGCATCTCATCTCATCTCTAGAAACGTGATGCCTCAAAACTAATTATTCGATAAAATCGACTTAATTAAAACAACTAATAGCATAAGTAAAAGAATATGGAGTTTAAAATGAAATCCTTTCAATATATACAGATTTTATATTAAGTACTTTTTTAATAATATAAAATGAAACCCCAATTAGTGATCTTTGAAATAACTATATAAGCTCTTAATTTGGAATTTTTTTATGAAAAACAAATGCTAGTTTTCTTGGAAATTAAACTAAAGAGAGATTTTCAGATGTTAATTATCGGCAGAATTTGTTTTCCTGAATAATTGAAAAACACTTGCATGAATTTTAATTCTATTGTTTGCACGAACTTTTTAGTCGTTCCATAAAGCAGACAGTATCATATTGGTATGTTAAAATTTTCTGCTGAGTAATAAGAGAAAGATTTAAAAATGATCTAGTGATTTTGTGCACTCAGAATAAATTTGAATCCCAATGGCTAAGTGATAGAGCATCGCGCTTTCACACCAGAGGTCCGAGATTCAAACCTCGGGCTGGGCAAGGTCGACTCAGAGCTTCATCCATTCAGTGGTTTGATAAATGAGTACCAAGCTTGCTTAGGAACTTCACACTTAGGTTTCGCGTCTGACTACCTGACCGAAACATCTGCTTATGCACCTCAGGGCTCAAGGTCACGTATACTTATATGGGCACAGTAGGCCTTGGCCCAAGGGTGTCGTGGCTACAGCGGACGTGGTTAGAGCGGACACTTTGAAACTCATCGTGGTTAGAGCGGACATATTTCCCCCATCTTAGAACAGATTCGAATATCAAATAACAAGGATAAATACATTTTTGCCTATCAAATTTAATTATTTATATTAAATTGTTAAGATAATGTAGAACGAATACATTTTAAACATAGCGAAATGTAATAAAAAATACAAACTTTTTTTTCAGACAAATATTTAAAAATTAATATAGTAAGTAACAGTATAATCAAGGGTATTTAAAATTGGATGAAAGAATTGAAAACATCATAAAAGAAAAAAAAAATTGAAACATGAAATAAAATTCAGAAAAAAAATGTCTATATATATAAAATCTTTAAGTTTTGTAACTAGGTTGGACTAAAAATCCAATGTTTAATAATATTTATTCCTTTATAATAATGATTAGGTAGTATTTATTTACTTGTATTTATTTTTCTTTTATTTATTTGTATCTTGTGTATATATATATATATATTACTTATATAGTATTTATGTCTTCTTACATTAAGGAAACTAATTAATTTTATGGCAATTGCACTTGTTCTAATATTTATTTGACTCTAAAATACAGGCTTGCACAATAATTCCTGAAATTCGTTCATACTCTTTATTATATTGTTACTTACTATTCCTTTTTAAATAATTATCTGGAAGTTTTTATTTTGATTATACATTTCATTATGTTTTTAAAATGTAATCGCACTATAACATCTTAACAATTTAATACAAACAATTAAATTTGATTGGCAAAAATGTGTTTATCTTTGTTATTCGGTAA